>PVJN01031042.1:0-25780 GCA_004026805.1 Lasiurus borealis | reverse complement strand
CCTCCCTCCCTCCCTCCCTCCCTCCCTCCCTGCCCCCCCCAGGAGGCCCTCGCGGGGTGCTGAAGGGTCCCCTCTCTCGCACCCCTGCCTCCTGCAGAAGCGACGGTCCCGGACACCTGCGACGAGCCGCCGCCCGTGGAGAACGCCGAGGCCAACGACACGGCCGAGACCTACAGCACCGGCGACCGCGTGGCCTACACCTGCCGGCCCGGCTACGACCTCCGCGGCCCCCGGGAGGTCACCTGCCAGCACGGCGCGTGGAGCAGCCCCCCGCAGTGCGTGGGTAGGTGTGCGCGCCGCAGCCGGCGGGGCCCCGAGTTCCATTCCCGTCATCCAACCCGCACCTCTGCCCGCCCATCTGTCCGTCCGTTCGTTCGTTTGTTGGAAATATGTTCACACCGAGACCGGGGTGGCTCAGTGGATAGAGCGTCGGCCTGCGGACGGAAGGGTCCCTGGTTCGATTCCCGGTCCAGGGCAGGGACCTGGGTGGCGGGCACATCCCCAGTGGGGGGTGTGCAGGAGGCGGCTGATGGATGTCTCTCTCGTCGATGTTTCTGACTCTCTCTCTCTCCCTTCCTCTCTGTGAAAAATCAATAAAATAGCCGAGACTGCTGTGGCTCAGTGGATAGAGCGTCGGCCTGTGGACAGAAGGGTCCCTGGTTCGATTCCCGGTCCAGGGCAGGGACCTGGATGGCGGCACATCCCCAGTGGGTGGCATGCAGGAGGCAATTGATCGATGTCTCTCTTTCGTTGATGTTTCTGACTCTCTATCCCTCTCCCTTCCTCTCTGTAGGAATCAATAAAATATATTAAAAAAATGTTCTTATAGATCTCAGAGAAAGGGAGAGGGAGAGAGACATATCAGTGATGAGAGAGAATCAGGGATCGGCTGCCTCCTGCACGCCCCTCACTGGGGATGGAGCACGCAACCCGGGCCTGTGCCCTTGGCTGGGAATCGAACCCGGGACACTTCAGTCTGCAGGTTGATGCTGGCTGGATCCCCAATGGGAGGTGTGCAGGAGGCAGCTGATCCAGGATTCCCTCTCATCACTGATGTTTCTCTCTCTCTCTCTCTCCCTCTCTCTTTTCTTGCTGAAATCAATACAAATGTATATTAACAAAACCCCAAACATTTGCTGTTTAGTCTTATCTTGCTTAGTCCAATTTATTCATATATTTTTTATTAAATTTTTAAATATATTTTATTGATTTTTTACAGAGAGGAAGGGAAAGGGATAGAGAGTTAGAAACATTGATCAGCGGCCTCCTGCACGCCCCCTACTGGGGATGTGCCCGCAAGTAAGGTCCATGCCCTGGACTGGAATTGAACCTGGGACCTTTCAGTCCGCAGGCTGACGCTCTATCCACTGAGCCACACCGGTTTTGGCTGCTGAGTCCATTTAAAGATATTCCAGCGGAATGACATCTCTCACTTCTGGGGGAAAACTCAGCAGCCAGTGGTCCATCCACATCACCCCGGACCCACATGGGGGCGCCGTGGTCCGGGAACATCAAGTCTCGCTACCGGCTGTCAGTTCCTGTCGATCTCAAAAGTAACCTTTTTTGCAGAGACCGGTGTGGCTCAGTGGATAGAGCGTCGGCCTGCGGACTGAAGGGTCCCAGGTTCGATTCCGGTTGGGGGCATGTGTCTTGCTTGCTGGCACATCCCCACTGTGGGGTGTGCAGGAGGCAGCTGATGGATGTCTCTCTCTCATCGATGTTTCTAGCTCTCTGTCCCTCTCTCTTCCTCTCTGTAGGAATCAATAAAATATATTAAAAAGAAAATATGTTCTTATAGATCTCAGAGGAAGGGAGAGGGAGAGAGAGACACATCACTGATGAGAGAGAATCAGAGATAGGCTGCCTCCTGCCCGCCCCCCACTGGGGATGGAGCCTGCCACCCGGGCCTGTGCCCTTGGCTGGGAGTTGAACCCGGACCCTTTAGTGTGCAGGTTGATGCTGGCTGGATCCCCAGTGGGGGGCGTGCAGGAGGCAGCTGATCCAGGATTCCCTCTTATCACTGATGTGTATCTGTCTCTCTCTCTCTCCCACTTCCTTGCTGAAATCAATAATAATGTATTTAACAAAACCCCAGACATTTACTGTTTGGTCTTGCTTAGTCCATTTTATTCATTTATTTTTTATTAAATTTTTTTAAAATATATTTTATTGATTTTTTAGAGAGAAAGGGAAAGAGTCAGAAACATCGATGAGAGACATTGATCAGCTGCCTCCTGCACGCCCCCCACTGGGGATGTGCCCCCAACCAAGGTCCATGCCCTTGACCGGAATCGAAAACCTGGGACTTTTCAGTCCACAGGCCGACGCTCTATCCACTGAGCAACACCGGTTTTGGCTGCTGAGTCCATTTAAAGATATTCCAGCGGAATGACATCTCTCACTTCCGGGGAAAACTCAGCAGCCAGTGGTCCATCCACATCACCTTCCGATGTCCAGCTCCTCGGGTCCTGAACCCAGCCGAGATGATGGGGTGGCCGAGGAGGCGGCTACGGACCCAAGATTCTTTTTATTATTATTATTATTATTGATTTTTTTACAGAGAGGAAGGGAGAGGGACAGAAAGTTAGAAACATCAATGAGAGAGAGACATCCATCAGCCGCCTCCTGCACACCTCCCACTGGGGATGTGCCCACAACCAGGATACATGCCCGTGACCGGAATCGAACCTGGGACCCTTCAGTACACAGGCCGACGCTCTATCCACTGAACCATACCGGTTTTGGCTACCCCACGATTGTGAAGGGTGTATTTTCCCACCAGATGGGGGCGCCGTGGTCCGGGAACCTTAAGTCTCGCTACCTGGCTGTCAGTTCCTGTCGATCTCAGAAGTAACCTTTTTTAGCCAAGACCGGTGTGGCACAGTGGCTAGAGCATCCGCCTGTGGACTGAAGGGTCCTGGCTTCGATTCCGGTCGGGGGCATGTACCTTGCTTGCTGGCACATCTCCACTGTGGGGCGTGCAGGAGGCGGCTGATCGATGTCTCTCTCTCATCGATGTTTCTCTCTCTCCCTCTCCCTTCCTCTCTGTAAAAAATCAATAATATATATATATATTTTAAAAAAGTAACCTTTTTAATTTTTTTTTTTCCCAGAAAACTATGAGATCTGCGAGTACCCGCCGCAGATCACGCACGGCACCATCGTGGGCCCGGTGCTGGCCAGCTACACGACGGGCGCGGCCGTGGAGTACCGCTGCCAGGAGTACCACATCATGAGCGGCGCCCACACCTCCTCCTGCGACCACGGCCTGTGGTCCTCGCCACCGCTGTGCCTGGGTGAGCCGCGCTCGGGGACCTGTCCGAGGTCCCCCCCCACACCCCCCACCCGCCCCCAGCTTTACCACCTACCCCGGTCCCCGGGCAGACAGCACCCCGTCCGCGGAGGTGACAGCATGAGGCTGGATAACCGGAGTGGGGTGGGCGCTGGGAGCACGCTGAGTCCACCGGGCACGGCCTCACTCCGCACACTTACCCTGCCTGCCTGTGGTCAGTGTGTTTTTATAGTATGTGGGGGCGGGCAGGAGGCAGCCGGTCCATGGCTCTCTCATCATGGGTGTATCCCTCTCTCTCTCTTTTTCCTCTTTTCCTTTTCTCTCTCCCTCTCTCTCTCTCTCTCTGTCTCTCTCTCTCTCTCACTTTATCTTTCTGGATGCACATGGCCATCCCTCTGTTCATGTCTACGCTGCACTCCTGTCTTCTATTTCAATGCCAATCACACTAAATAATCATCTCTTTCTCCTCTCTCTCTCTCTCTCTTTCTCCTCTTTCTTTCCTCTGACTCTCTCTCTCCTCTCTCTCCTCTCCTTCTCTTTCTTTCCTCTGACTCTCTCTCTCCTCTCTCTCCTCTTTCTCCTCTCTCTTTCCTCTGACTCTCTCTCTCCTCTTTCTCCTCTCTCTCCCCTCTCTTTCTCCTCTTTCTTTCCCCTGTCTCTGTCTCTATCCTCTCTCTCCCCTTCTCTTTCTTTCCTCTCTCTCCTTTCTCCTCTCTTTCTCCTCTTTCTTTCCTCTGACTCTCTCTCTCCTCTTTCTTTCCTCTGACTCTCTCTCTACTCTTTCTCCTCTCTCCTCTCCTTTTCCTCTTTCTTTCCTCTGACTCTCTCTCCTCTCTCTCCTCTCCTTCTCCTCTTTCTTTCCTCTGACTCTCTCTCTCCTCTCCTCCTCTCCTTCTCCTCTCTCTCCTCTTTCTTTCCTGACTCTCTCTCCTCTTTCTCCTCTCTCTCCTCTCCTTCTCCTCTTTCTTTCCTCTGTCTCTCGCTCCTCTTTTACTCCTCTTTCTTTCCTCTGACTCTCTCTCTTTCTCCTCTCTCTCCTCTTTCTTACCTCTGACTCTCTCTCCTCTTTCTCCACTCTCTTTCCTCTGACTCTCTCTCTCCTCTCTCTCCTCCGCCTCTTTCTTTCCTCTGACTCTCTCTCTCCTTTCTCATCTCTCTCTCCTCTTTCTTTCCTATGACTCTCTCTCTCCTCTTTCTTTCCTCTGACTCTCTCTCCTCTCTCTCCTTCTCCTCTTTCTTTCCTCTGACTCTCTCTCCTTTCTCCTCTCTCTCCTCTCTTTCTGCTCTTTCTTTCCTCTCTTTCCTCTTTCTCCTCTTTCTTTCCTCTCTCTCCTCTTCCTCCTCTCTCTCCTCTTTCCTCTGACTCTCTCTCTCCTCTCCTTCTCCTCTTTCTTTCCTCTGACTCTCTCTCTCCTCTTTCTCCTCTCTCCTTTCCTTCTCCTCTTTCTTTCCTCTGTCTCTGTCTCTCCTCTCTCTTTCCTCTCTCTCCTCTTTCTTTCCTCTGACTCTCTCTCTCCTCTTCCTCCTCCTCCTCTCTCTCTCTCCTCTCTCTCTCCTCTTTCTTCTCTCTCTCCTTTCCTTCTCCTCTTTCTTTCCTCTGAGTCTCTTTCTCCTCTCTCCTCTCTTTCTCCTCTTTCTTTCCTCTGACTCTCTCTCTCCTCTTTCTTTCCTCTGTCTCTGTCTCTCCTCTCTCTTTCCTCTCACTCCTCTCTCTCCTCTTTCTTTCCTCTGTCTCTGTCTCTCATCTCTTTCCTCTCTCTCCTCTTTCTTTCCTCTGACTCTCTCTCTCCTTCTCCTCTCTCTCCTCTCTCTCTCCTTTCTTTCCTCTGACTCATTCTCTCCTCTTTCTCCCCTCTCCTCTCCTTTTCCTCTTTCTTTCCTCTGACTCTCTCTCCTCTCCTTCTCCTCTTTCTTTCCTCTGACTCTCTCTCTCCTCTCTCTCCTCTCCTTCTCCTCTCTCTCCTCTTTCTCCTCTCTCTTCTCTCCTTCTCCTCTTCTTTCCTCTGACTCTCTCTCTCCTCTTTCTCCTCTCTCTCCTCTCTTTCTCCTTTCTTTCCTCTGACTCTCTCTCCCCTCTTTCTCCTCTCTCTCCTCTCTTTCTCCTCTTTCTTTCCTCTCCCTCTCTCTCTCCTCTCCTTCTCCTCTCTCTCTTCTTTCTTTCCTGACTCTCTCTCCTCTTTCTCCTCTCTCTCCTCTCCTTCTCCTCTTTCTTTCCTCTGACTCTCTCTCTCCTCTTTCTCCTCTCCTATCTTTCTTCTCTCACTCTCCCCCCTCTCTCACCATCTCTCCTTTCTCTCTCCCTGCTCTCGCCCCCTCCCTCCCTCCCTCCCTGCAACCAATGAGAACATATCTGTAAAGAAGAGCGCATCGCTCTCCTCTCTCTCTCTCTTTCTCTCTCTCTCTCTCTCTCTCTCTCTCTCTCTCTCTCCCTCTCCCTCTCCCTCTCCCTCTCCCTGTCCCTTTCCTTCTCCCTCTCCCTCTCCTCCTCCCTGCAACCAATGAGACTACGTGGCTCTCCTCTGGGTGGGTTGGCGGAGCAGAGCACTGACTTGCTTTGTGCTTTGCTGCCTGTCGCAGAGCCGTGCGAGGTGAGCGGGGAGGCCCTGGAGCGGAACCACATCGCGCTGCGCTGGGAGTACGAGGGGAAGGTGCTGCACGGGGACCTCATCGACTTCGTGTGCAAGCCGGGCTTCGACCTGGCGCCCTCCACGCCCGCGTCCGGCCTGTCGGCGCAGTGCTACCGGGGCCAGGTGCAGTACCCGCTGTGCATGCGCAAAGGTGAGCGCGCGCCCGCAGCCTCCCGCTTCTCGGGGGTCGGGGCGCCCCTGGGGGTCGCAGGGTCAGACCCGAGGTAAGGCGCCACCGTCACCCTCTTGTCTACAGAACGGGGAGGGTCCGCTCGGTTTTCTGGTTCACACACGCTCTTCCCGAGGATGAGGGCGCTGATATCACTGAGTTTCCAGAAGTGAATTTTGTGCGGGTGTGTGTTTGTCTGTTTGCTTTTGGTTCATCTGCCCTGAGCCCTGAGGATCTTTTCTTCCCATTGATTTAAAAAAAAAATATATATTTTATTGATTTTTTACAGAGAGGAGGGGAGAGAGATAGAAAGTCAGAAACATCGATGGGAGAGAGACATCGATCAGCCGCCTCCTGCACGCCCCACAGTGCAGATGTGCCCGCAAGCAAGGTCCATGCCCCCAACCGGAATCGAACCTGGGACCCTTCAGTCCGCAGGCCGACGCTCTATCCACGGAGCCACACCGGTCTTGGCTCCCATTGATTTTTAAAATTATTTTATTTTTTATTGATTAAGGTGTTACATATATGGCCTTATCACCTCACTGCCCCCCACTCCACCCCACCCCACTCCCGTTCATGCCCTCACCCCCCTGGTGTCTGTGTCCCTTGGTTAGGCTCTTAGGCATGCACACAAGTTCTTTGATTTCTCCCTCTTACCCCTGCCCTCGCCTGCCTTCCCTCTGAGGTTTGAGCGTCTGATCGGTGCTTCTCTGTCTCTGTTTTTGCTCATCAGTTTATGTTCACGATAATCCGCAAATGAATGAGATCACGTGATATTTATCTTTCTCTGCCTGATCCAATGATTTAAAAAAAAAAAATATATATATATATTTAAGAATGCAGTGGTACCTCGAGATACGAGTGCCCTAACATACGAGATTTTTGAGATACGAGCCGTGGAGCGAGCGATTTTTGCTTTGAAACACGAGCAACAGTTGAGATACGAGTAATCGCGCGGTTCAGCCAGCTGCACACGACCCACCCCTTTACCGCGACTCAAGCGTCTCATAGTTTCCCACGCCTCGAGGTGACGGAACCAATTAAACTCGTATCTCGAGGTACCACTGTATGTCCATTGGTCGGGCTTATGTGCAGGCATCCAAGTCCTTTGGTTGATCTCTCTCCTTCCCCCCACCCCTCACCTCCCACCCCCGCCTTCCCTCTGAGGTTTGAGCGTCTGATCGATGCTTCTCTGTCTCTGTTTTTGTTCATCGGTTTATGTTGTTCACGATAATCTGCAAATGAATGAGATCCTGTGATGTTTGTTTCTCTGCCTGATCCAATGATTTTTTTTTAAAATATATTTTATTGATTTTTTACAGAGAGGAAGAGAGAGAGATAGAAAGTTAGAAATTCGATGAGAAGAGAGACATCGATCAGCCACCTCCTGCACCCCCCACAGTGGAGATGTGCCCGCAAGCCAGGTCCATGCCCCCGACCGGAATCGAACCCGGGACCTTTCAGTCTGCAAGCCGACGCTCTTTCCACTGAGCCAAACCGGTCTTGGCAAATGATTAAAAAAAAAAAATATATATATATATATATATATATATATATATATACATATATATATATATTTAAGAATATATCTTTATTGATTTCAAAGAGGAAAAGAGAGAGAGAGAAAGAGAGAGAGACCAACGATGAGAGAGAATCACGGGCTGGCCGCCTCCTGCCCGCTCAAGTGCCACCGGGCCACACGGCCTTTCCATGCAACACGCCCCTCCCTGTCTTCGGCAGCCTCGCCGGGAGCGCCGGGCACTGACGGGAGCCGTGGTTGCGCGTGTTTCCGCAGAAGCCAGAGGCCGGTGCGGCCCGCCTCCCCGCGTGGACCACGGCTACACCCTGAACGTCACCCTGCGGGACGTGTCCTTCGAGAGCGGCGCGTCGGTGGAGTACAGGTGCATGAAGTACCACTTCCTGCAGGGCTCCATCTACGCCTACTGCGTGGACGGCGAGTGGACCGAGCCGCCCGCGTGTTTAGGTGCGTGCCCGTCCCCGCTGAACGGAACGGAGCCACCTCTCCTGCCCCTTCCCGGCCTCTCGGAATCGAGAGAGACACACACACACACGCCGCATGCGTGTTATCTGGTCCGAGAGCCGGTGGCACCGCGGGTGTCTCTTCTTTCCTCTGGGGCGTAAGTAGCTACAGGTCCAGTTCGCTGGAACCGGTGCTTGGGAAGCGAACAGCGTTCACCAGGTAACTGGTACGGAAGGGGGGGGGTGAGGTGAGATGGTGGTAAGAGATGTAACTAGATGTACAACGGTACCTCGAGATACTAGTGCCCGAACATACAAGATTTTTGAGACACGAGCCGTCGAGCGAGCAATTTTTGCTTTGAAATACCAGCAACATTTGAGACAGGAGTCATCGTGTGCGGATCGGCCTGCTGCACGCGACCCACTGGTTCACCGCGACTCGAGCGTCTCCTAGTTTCCCACGCCTCAAGGTGATGGAACGAATTGAACGTATATCTCGAGGTACTGCTGTATAAGCGATGATTATTCCATGTGGTTGGCACTGACATGGAAGACGGGAGTGCAGTGTAGACGCGAGCAGAGGGATGGCCATGCGCACCCAGAAAGATAAAGCCAGGGGACACCGTGTGAGCTGGCACCCCGTGGTGGCGGGAAATGCCACCGGCCAGGGACCACGGAGGAAGGTGGCAGGAGGGTCCTGTGAACTCGGAGTGTGTTTTGGTTTCTTTTGTGCATCCTCAGCCCAGAATATGTATGTCCTCAGGGGTCTGTGGGAGAGTGGAAGGGAGAGGAAGGGAAACACAGAGAGAAGAACAGGGATGAGACTCAGGGCGTTGCCCCCAAAAAGAATGAGACCCTCCAGCCGAAGACAGCGGCCCCGACAGAATGAGATTCTCATGCCCAGGGCTGGTGCCCCAATAGCATGAGACTCACCTGCCAGGGCTGTGGCCTGCAATAGGAGATTCTAATGCCCCGTGCTCTTGCCCATAATAGAAATGAAGCTGAGACCGGAGTGGCTCAGTGGACAGAGCGTCGGCCTGAGGACTGAAAGATCCCGGGTTCGATTCTGTTCGGGGGCATGTACCTTGCTTGCGGGCACATCCCCAGTAGGGGGCGTGCAGGAGGCGGCTGATCGATGTCTTTCTCTCATGGATGTTTCTGACTTTCTGTCTCTCTCCCTTCCTCTCTATAAAACATCAATAAAATATATTTAGAAAAAAAAGGAAAAAAAGAAATGAAACCATCCTGCCCAGGGCTGTTGGCACCCCATAGAAGTCATTTTTCTCAAATGAAAACCTACCGGGAACCCCAAGGAGACAGCTTAGACTGTCTGGGGGGAAAACCCATATACCAACAGCCCAGGGCATATTGTCTGCTATTTTGGGCAACAGCCCTGGGCAGAGGATCTCATTCTATTGGGGTTCACCG
This sequence comes from Lasiurus borealis, assembly GCA_004026805.1. Lineage (NCBI taxonomy): Eukaryota > Metazoa > Chordata > Mammalia > Chiroptera > Vespertilionidae > Lasiurus > Lasiurus borealis. The sequence continues at coordinate 16,281 of PVJN01031042.1, read as the reverse complement.
CCCTGGACCATAGGAAGTGCTATTTCTGACAACAGCCCTGGGCAGGTGAGTCTCCTTCTATGTCTTTTAAAAGAATTTTTATTGATTTTTTTACAGAGAGAAAGGGAGAGGGATAGAGAGTTAGAAACATGGATGAGACAGAGACATTGATCAGCTGCCTCCTGCACACCCCCCTACTGGGGATGTGCCCGCAGCCAAGATACATGCTCCTGATGGGAATCGAACCTGGGACCTTTCAGTCCGCAGGCCGACACTCCATCCACTGAGCCACACCGGTTTCGGCTCCTTCTATGTCTTGAGGAAAAGAGCCCGCAGGAGCCTCTCATTCTATTGGGGCTCACACAGCCCTGGGCAATGGGAATTGCAAATGGGGCACCAGCCCTGGCGGGTGAGTCTCATTCTATTGGCTCCAATCGCCCTGGGCAATAGTACCAGGTCCTCCTAGCCAGGGCTCTTGCCCCAATAGAATGCGATCCTCCTGCCTCAGGGCTGTTGCCCGCAATAGGAGAGTCTAATGCTCCCTCTATTGTTGCCCCTAATAGAGTGAAACCATCCTGCCCAGGGCTGTTGGCGCTCCATAGACATCACCAAACACTGATGCCTGATCATCTCCCCGGAAAGATATTTCCCTTTAAACTGCATAGATATGAGGTTCATTTTATTTTCTGAAATTCCCGTATCCTCTGAGCACCTAGAGCATCGAACGGAAAACACACCCTGCAAATCTGGGGGGCCTGCGAGCTCCAGTGATGGGACTCCCCTTATTGATAGGTTGATGGTGATCTTTTGAACTGCCTGCCTTTAAATTGTGACACCTCTGAAAGGTCCCAGGCTGCCTCTCACTGACTCCCAACTGCCAGGGCAGGTTTTATCTGCAGAACGAATTTGTTTCAAGAAATCATTTTTTCTCAAACGAAAACCTACTGGGAACCCAGAGGAGACGCCTTACACTGTCTTGGAGGGAAACCCCATACCCTTGCACACAATCAGAGAGATTCAGGCCACAGGTGACTGCATCACATAGAGCAGTGGTCCTCAACCTTCCTAAGGCCACGACCCTTTAAGACAGCTCCTCATGTGGTGGTGACCCCAACCATAAAATTATTATTTTTAAAAAATATATTTTATTGATTTTTTACAGAGAGGAAGGGAGAGAGAGATAGAAAGTCAGAAACATCCATGAGAGAGAGACATCGATCAGCCGCCTCCTGCACGCCCCACACTGGAGATGTGCCCGCCACCAAGGTACATGCCCCAACCGGAATCGAACCCAAGACCTCTCAGTCCGAAAGCCAATGCTCTAGCCACTGAGCCAAGCCGGTCTTGGCCATAGAATTATTTTTGTTGCTACTTCATCACTGTCATTTTGCAACGGTTATGAATCGTATCTGTGTTTCCCAATGGTCTTAGGCGACTCCTGTGAAAGGGTAGTTCGACCCCCAAAAGGGTCGCGACCCACAGGTTGAGAACCGCTGACATAGAGGGTCTCAATTTATTGGAGCAACAGCCTGGGGGCAGGTGAGTCTCCTCTGTCTTGAGGGAAACAGCCCGCAGGAGCCTCTCATTCTATTGGGGCTCACACAGCCAAGGGAAATAGGAACACCTAATGGGGTTCACAGTCCTGGGCAGGAGCCTCTCATTCTATTGGGGTACACACAGCCCTGGGAAATAGGAACACCTAATGGGGTTCACAGTCCTGGGCAGGAGGGTCTCATTCTATTGGGGCTCACACAGCCCCGGGAAATAGGAACACCTAATGGGGTTCACAGTCCTGGGCAGGAGGGTCTCATTCTATTGGGGTCCACACAGCCCTGGCCAACAGGAACGCCTAAGGGAGTTAACAGTCCTGGGCAGGTGAGTCTCACTGTGTTCAGGCCTCCTGCCCAGGGCTGCTGGCCTGAAAGAAGGAGCCCCTTCTCCCCAGGGCGGGGCGTGAGCCCGCAACCCAGGTCCCTGCCCTTGGCCGGAAGTGACCCTGGGTCTCCTCAGTGAGCCAGCCGGGCCTCCGTCCTCTGAGCCGAACGGCGCAGGCAGGGATTGGAATACGTATTTTTTTCGGACTTATAGACGAACTTTAACCAGCTGACTTCCACCTCCAGGCCTGGATACCTCCAGGGCATCAGGAGCGGGCACCGCAGGGCTTCCTGGTCTACCCAGGCCATTTTTTTTTTCATTTTTTTCATTTTTTCTTTATTTCCTTTCCCAGAGCCCTGCAAGTTATCTTTGGATGAACTGGACAGGAACAATCTGCTTCTCAAGTGGCACTTTGACAACAGGCTGTTCATCTTCCACGGCGAGTACGTTGACTTTGTCTGCAGAATCAACTCCTACATGACCGAGGTGTCGGCCTTCGCCACCGAGCTCAGGGTGCCGTGCGAGCGAGGGAAGATTAAGTACCCGCGGTGCGTCCCGAGGCGCAGGTAAGGCGCGGCCGGTCCCCACACCCGGCTTTCGCCGTCGCGTCCTGCTGCTGGTCGGTTTCGGGAATGTGAGTGAGGTGCGGCCCAAGCTGGCCTGGCTGGCTCAGTGGATAGACCATCGGCCCGGGTTCGATTCCGGTCAAGGGCAGGGACCTGGGTGGCGGGCACATCCCCAGTGGGGGGCGTGCAAGAGGCAGCTGATCCATGTCTCTCTCACATCCATGTTTCTAACTCTCTCCCTCTCCCTTCCTCTCTGTAAAAAAAAAATAAAAAAATAAAGAAATGTGAGGTTGGACAACACACACCCTTTACATCCATTCTAAAGGGAAGCAATAATTCTGCTCCCCCACCTTCTCTTTTTAGTTTTGTTAATCCTGAGGATATTTTCCCATTGACTTTTTAAAATTCTTTTATAAAAATATTTTATTGATTTTTTTTACAGAGAGGAAGGGAGAGGGATAGAAAGACAGAAACATGGATGAGAGAGAGAGACATCCATCAGCCGTCTCCTGCATGCCCCCCACTGGGGATGTGCCCGCAAGTAAGCAAGGTACATACCCTCAACCCAGTGGTTCTCAACCTGTGGGTTGCGACCCCTTTGGGGGTCGAACGACCCTTTCACAGGGGTCGCCTAAGACTATTGGAAAACACATATTTCCCATGGTCTTAGGAACTAACACACCGCTCCTCGGTGTAGCAAAGTGTACCCTTGTAGTTTACTGTTGTCATATGAAGACCTGTTACCCATGCTACACCACAATTCAAGACAAAATTTCATTTATTTGTCATTAGAAGGAAATATTTCACAATATATAATTACATATTGTTTTTGTGATTAATCACTATGCTTTAATTATGTTCAATTTGTAACAGTGAAAATACATCCTATCAGATATTTACATTACAGTTCATCACAGTAGCAAAATGACAGCGATGAAGTAGCCACGGAAATCATTTTATGGTGGGGGGTCACCACCCCATGAAGAGCTGTCTTAAAGGGTTGCGGCCTTAGGAAGGTTGAGAACCACTGCTTTACATCCATTATAAAGGGAAGCAATAATTCCGCTTCCCCCCTCTCTTTTTAGTGTTGTTAATCCTGTTTATATTCTTTTTAAAAATATATGTATTTTATTGATTTTTTTTTTACAGAGAGGAAGGGAGAGGGATAGAGAGTCAGAAACATCGATGAGAGAGAGACATCCATCAGCTACCTCCTGCACGCTCCACAGTGGAGATGTGCCCGCCACCAAGGTACATGACCCCCTCCCGGAATTGAACCTGGGACCTTTCAGTCCTCAGGCCGACGCTCTATCCACTGAGCCACACCGGTCTCGGCTCCCATTGATTTTAGAGAGAGTGGAAGAGAGAGGAAATATCGGTGTGAGAGAAACACATCGATGGGTTGCTTCCTGCATGTGCCCGGACTGGTGATGTGCCAGCCCCCAAGGTCCAAGCCCTGGACCGGAATTGAACCCTGGAACCTTCCATCCGCAGGCCGATGCTCTAGCCACTGAGTCAGAATGACTAGGACAATGTTCTCTGTTTTTTAAAAACCAAGCAAGCTGTTCGGCCAGTGTGGCTCAGCGGTTGTCACGGTTCGATTCCCGGTCAGGGCACATGCCCAGGTTGTGGGCTCGATTCCCAGGAGGAATCATGCAGGAAACAGCCCCTCAATGATTCTCTCTCATCATTGCTATTTGCATCCCTCTCTCGCTCTCTGTAATCAATGAAAAAATAGATCTATTAAAAACAAACAGCAAGCAAGCTCCTATTGATATTAATGAACTCGAAGCATTGTGTGCTGTGGGGTATTTAGAATTACCTTGGCAATTCGCTAAATAATTTCGATGAGCCATATGTGGAAAAATTAGCCTGTGTGTTCTGAGATAGAAAATCACACTTTCTCCCAGTATAGGCTCAGGCAATATTAATAAATAATAATAGAGATTGAAAACCCAGTGACTTTTATTTCTATAGAGAGGAGAGCACATTAATAACAATCAAAATAATGGTATTCAGTCCCAGGAACACGTTTCTTTATACAAATTTGGATTCATGTACTGAAGGGTTTCCTCTCGGGACAATTTAAAACACCTATTTCCCACTTCTTGACAAACAGAGAAATAACCTTTTTTTAAAAAAAAAATCAGAAAAGCATTACCATAACACAATACAATGATGGCTGGCGTCTCTTTGTTTTTTTAACTGTGGTAAGAAATCAGAATAGGAAATTTGAATATGCTGTTTAAATATTTTAGTATACCTTGGCTTTCTAATTCCTAGGAGAAAAATAAGTAAATAACAGAAAAAATGGGTGGAAATGCTGTGAATTAGTAAGTGATATTGAGTTTATAAAAATAAGTTGGTGGCATAATTTTTCAAGTGTGGGCTTTACGCTTTATAAAAACCTAGTCAAAACAATGACTAATTATGTTAAATATCCAAGGGCTAAGATTGTAGTGAATATTTAAGCAGAAATGATGCTTGTTTCAACTCTCTCTCTTTCTCTCCCTCTCTCTCTCTCTCAGGAGGTCATATTAAGAACTCTTTAAAATATGAATGGTAGAAATAAAAACCATGTTTCAACACATCGTAAAATCCTATGAGAAACCTAATTTTTAGAAGAAAATAATGGTTGGATTAGAAACCTCTAAGTTCTAACTTGCCTGAAGATTTGAATTTCAATTGTTCATGATGAAGGTTTTCTTTGTCTGGAAATAAAAAACTCCAATCCTTTATTTCTAGTTTAATTGCACGTCTTCCATCTGTCCTATTTTCGATCTTCACATCAAAATATTTGTGTCTTCTCTTGTCCACGCACTTCCTTCATTTTGTCATTGCTGTGACCCTCGCCTCTTCTCTGTAAAAGCACATCCGGGGAAACAGACTGCCTCTCCCCTCCGAGATGCTTCGGTCCAGGGATCCACCCTCTGACTCCAGCAAAAGGGTATTGTAAAAAAGTTATTTTCCCTTACTATTTTATAGTTTTTAAAAAATGTATTTTATTTACTTTTTTTACAGAGAGGAAGGAAGAGGGATCTAGAGTTAGAAACTTCCATGAGAGAGAAACATCGATCAGCTGCTTCCTGCACGCCCCCCCTCCTGGGATGTACCCGCAACCAGAGTACATGCCCTTGACCCGGAATGGAACCTGAGACCCTTCAGTCCGAAGGCCGACGCTCTATCCACTGAGCCAAACCGGTTAGTGCACTATTTTATAATTTTAAAAAATATATTTGCATAGATTTCAGATAGGGAGAGAGAAACATCCATCGGCTGCCTCCTGCACACCATCTACTGGGGGGTGGAGCCTGCAACCAGGGTCTGTGCCCTGACCAGGAATCGGACCCTGAACTCCTGGTTCCTAGGTCGACGCTCCACCACAGAGCCACGCCGGCCGGGCTCACTCACTATGATCACATCTCGGTTTTTACTGTACTATTTCTCCCAGTGTATTCTAACATATACACCGGCTGTTTAAGCATCCGATTCAATAGGCAGAAAGCCACACAGTTACCTCCATGGCTGTTTATTGATCCATGGCCAATAATTATCGTCTTGGCACAAGTGTGAGCAATGATACTGTTTTCTTTACAGTGAAAAAGAGGCTAACATATATATTTTTTTTTACAGAGAGGGCTAGTTAGAAACACGGATGAGAGAGTGTCATCGATCAGCTACCTCCTGCACACCCCCCACTGGGGATGTGCCCGCCACCAAGGTACATGTCCTTGACCGGGATCCAGTGGTTCTCAACCTTCCTAAGGCCGCGACCCTTGCATACAGTTCCTCATGGGGTGGTGACCCCCAACCATGAAATCTTGCTGCTGTGATGCATCGTGATGTAAATACCTGCATTTTCCGAGGGTCTTAGGCGACCCTGGTGAAAGGGTCCTTCGAAGGAGTCGCGACCCACAGGTTGAGAACCACTGCCGGAATCGAACCTGGTACCTTTCAGTCCCTTTCAGTCCGGAGGCCGACGCTCTATTCACCGAGCCACACCGGTTTCAGCTAACATATTGCTTTTATGTCCTCTGAAAGAGCAGGCAATGCCAGAAACCTGGCCAGCCTTGAGGCAGAAAGAGCAGTCAGGTGGGGGGAGAGAGTCTGGCCACATACTTGGGGTAACAAGGCTTCTTCATTCACACGTGGGGTACGCCACTGTCCCTTCCCAGCACAGGGCTTGGAAGGACTCCGCCGCCGTCACCGCCCTGTGTCCCCTTTTGCACGTAAATTCCACGGTCTCCCCAGTTCTCACGTAGTAGGTCTTGGCACTGGCATCGCTCCCTTTCAGCTGGATGTTCTTTTCACTCAAGCTTGCTCGGGATATTATGCACGGCTCTGAAAGGAGAAGAGACACGCACAGCGAATAACCGTTTTTCCTTTTATGGACTAACGAGGCTTCCACCCCGCGATGCGATTGGGTCTGGGTCGATGGAAGACAACGACGCTGTGGAAAGAGCTAATGTAGGTCATCCACGTGGGCCCTCACAGCTCCTCCCCACACCGCAGGCAGCTGAGGGGAGGGAAGGTCAGGCACACCCGTCCCAGGTCACAGAGTGCAGCAGGTGGGACCCGGCAGTGGGACCCCGGGGCCTTGGCTCTGTCTGTGGGATGGGGGCACCCCCACAGGTGACCTCCCATCCACGGACATGGGGGCCGGCTCCATGGGGGTTCCTTCTGCCCCGGTCCCACCCAGCTGGCCGTGGCCACACAGGCTCCCAGTGCCGTCTCATTCTGCGGGTTTAAATGATGCTAATCTTTCCCTCTGTGCCCACCAAACGGGGAAAGAGAACCATAGAAAAATCACACAATTTCTAACAAATATTCTTCAATTAAAATACAACTATATATACTTGTATTTTAATACTTGATAATATATTTTTATACCTATCTATGCATCCATCTATCCACCTACCCACACCCATTCATCATATATATCTATATATCTGTCATCTGGCCACTTGGTGTAGAATTGTGCACTGGAAGCCTATATAATTTTATTAACCAGTGTCACCTACTCAACTGAATCAAAAAAAGAAAATCAGTATGGTTAACATGTGATACTGTCCACAATGCAATAGCACCTTTATATAAATATATACTTGATAGGTATTATCTATCTATCATCTATCTAAATGTTCATTCTTCATGGTAAAAGCAGGTTGCATGGGTAGACACATTGTAAAATTCTCTATCCCTCCTTGATTAGAACACATTTATCTATGTCACCATGCCCCTGTCAGTATAAATATTTTCTTCAGAAAGTTTTTTAGTGACATGAGGGAGGTGCTAGTTTATTGTTATTGCAGTGTGTCTATAAGCAGCATTTCTTCTATTATTCTATTGCTTACAACCTTGTCTGTTTCCTGCAGGCAAGGTGCTACTGCATTGTGGGAAGTATCATATGCTGATTTGCTTCTTTTGATTCAGTTGAGTAGGTAGGTGACACTGGTTAATAAAATTATACACATTTCTACACTGAGTGGCCAGATGATGATCTCTGATTGCATAATAATCTGATCAATCAGTGTATATCCTGCACAACAAAAGGCTAATATGCAAATTGTCCTCTCGACCAGGAGTTCTACCAGCAGGCAGGCTGGCCAACCGCCCAGGTTCATGCACCAGGCCTCTAATATATATATTGAGTGGCCAGATTGTTATGCGTTCAGAGATCATCATAATGCACCATCTGTAGATTGCATTGTGTGCCCAAGCCCCAAACTCACAGCTCCTGTCACCGTAAATTTCACCCCCTTTACCATCCCACTAGTTCCTTCCCTCTGGTAACTACCATCCTGTCTGTGTCTCTGAGTTGTTGCTTGTTACCTCTAGCACAGACCTGATTTTATGTCCTCAGAGACATAAAATCTAGCACTGCTTTCTAGTCCTGATGTGTAGAACAGATATTGCTTGTGCTGTGAAATTAGTCTTAGACTTGTCCATCAAACTTGAGGTTTAGAACTTACCTTGGAAATTCAACACTTTCTTTTCCATATAAGCTAGTTTGGAGCTATTTCTAGACCAGCGGTTCTCAACCTGTGGGTTGCGACCTCTTTGGGGGGTTGAACGACCCTTTCACAGGGGTCGCCTAAGACCAGCGGAAAACATCTGTTTCCCATGGTCTTAGGAAACAACACACCGCTCCTCGGTGTAGCAAAGTGTAGCCATGTAGTCTACTGTTGTCATATAAAGACTGTTACCCACGCTACACCATGATTCAAGACACAATTTTACTTATTTGTAATTAGAAATAAATATTTCACAATATATAATCACATATTGTTTTTGTGATTAATCACTATGCTTTCATTATGTTCCATTTGTAACAACGAAAATACATCCTGCCTATCAGATATTTTACATTACAGTTCATCACAGTAGCAAAGTTACAGCTATGAAGTAGCAACGCAAATAATTTTATGGTTGGGGGTCACCACCCCATGAGGAGCTGTCTTAAAGGGTCGCGGCCTTAGGAAGGTGGAGAACCGCTGTTCTAGACTATTCTGACTTGAGTATGGTAACTTTGATTTCTGGTCCTGGACCTACTGGGTTTGCTATAACCTCCCACAGGAGGGGATACACACACAGGAGAAGGTGAGTTGGGTATGGCCCGCCGTGGGCCATATGTGTCAGAATGAGCTTCTCTGAATGATAAAGGTTGAAAGGACCTTTATCGTTGTTCACATAGCGATTCTCCAAGCTCAGAGCCCTACACTCGAGTCTCCTGTGTGAAACAGTGAGGAGGAGAGCCGTTGGCGAGCGCAGCTGTAGGCCCTGGCTCCGTGACTAGTAGACCCTTTGTGAGCTGATAAACCTCATCCTCAGGGTGTGAGCATCCAGAAGAATCGTGAGGACTTACCTATGCATCTCGGGGGCGTGGACCACTTTCCGTAGCTGCAGGTCACATCCGTAGAACCCCGGAGCTCATAGTAGGCCTGGCACTGGTACTGCACTCTGGACCATGGAGGGTAGCCTTTCAGGGGGAAGGAGGTGATGTCTCCGTTGCTAATCGCTGGGGGAGGCCCGCATTTGTCCGCCGATTCTGCAAAAAAGCGGTTTGGCTCAGTGGGTAGAGCGTCGGCCTGCGGACTGAAAGGTCCCAGGTTCGATTCCGGTCGGGGGGGCATGTATCCTGGTTGCGGGCACATCCCCACTGTGGGGTGTGTGCAGGAGGCGGCTGATCGGTGTCTCTCTCTCATCGATGTTTCTGACTCTCTATCTCTCTCCCTTCCTCTCTGTAAAAAAATCAATAAAATATATTTAAAAAAAAGAAAAAAAAGGCGAACAGGAATACCGTCCCTCTTCTGCATTTTGCACCTCGTAACCGCCATGTGGTTCGAAACGCCTCCCACCACCCACACTCAAGCCGGGGGCTCCCTGCAGGGAGGCCTTCCGGTTCCCGGACAGGGAGGTGCCGGAGTCGGACACTCACTGAAGCAGGTCGGCAGGCGGGCCCAGCCGTCCTCCCCGCACACCATGGAGCCGTTGGTGCTGCCATCGGCGTTTTCGTAGCCGTCCAGGCACTGGTAGGCCAGCGTGTCGTTGAGTCGAAATGGTCTCCCGGTGAATACGGCTCTGGCGTTCTCGAATACTGGCAGGTCGCAATGTTCTGGAGCAAAATTAAAAGGTGACCATTGTATGTATGTATCTCTGATGCCGAATCAAGTCCCATCTAAGCAAGAGCATCTCCTCAATTTGTGGGGAGGAGTGACGTTTCAGGCGGCAGACTCTGGTCCGCGTTCCTCTGGGCTGGATAAGTGATAGAACAAGGAGAATAGATCTCCCTCCCCATCCTTTCTGCTCCCATTCAAAGCCTCTAAATCAGCGGTTCTCAACCTGTGGGTCGCGACCCCTTTGGGGGTCCATCGACCCCACCACAGGGGTCGCCTAAGACCATCGGAAAACACGGGTATTTACATTACGATTCACAACAGTAGCAAAATCACTGTTAGGAAGTAGCAACGAAAATAATGTTATGGTTGGGGGTCACCCCCACATGGGGAGCTGTCTTAAAGGGTCGCGGCCTTGGGAAGGTTGAGAACCACTGCTCTAAATATAGGTGAGGTCGGGACCGGTTTGGCTCAGTGGATAGAGCATCGGCTTGTGGACTGAAAGGTCCCAGGTTCGATTCCAGTTGGGGGCATGTACCTTGCTTGCGGGCACATCTCCACTGTGGGGCGTGCAGGAGGTGGCTGATCGATGTCTCTCTCTCATCGATGTTTCTGACTTTCTGTCTCTCTCCCTTCCTCTCTGTAAAAAATCAATAAAATATATTTAAAAAATAAATCTGTAAATATAGGTGAGGAACCTTTCGTTTGACCTAGAGAAATACTATATAAAGACCTTCCCTTCCATAATGACTCCTAGAATAGAAAACGTATCCGTATTGAGTGTAAAAACGAACGGCCAGCTTTTTCACTACAGGAAGCCCCTGAAGAAGAAAGCAATGTTTTAAAAATGAAGAACTGGTATCTCCTGGGGTTCTTGTAAGTCAACCATCCCAACCTCTGTCGCATACGGTTTAGTTTTTCTTGAAAACAGTCTTATTTTTTAAATATCTGTAGCTGTTCTCAGTCTGCAATGGTTATGGAGTGGATTAATGGTAAATAACTCAACCCCTGCACTGTGTGTACAAAGACACTCCTTTAGCTGCTCAGGCTGTGCTTTTGCACGGAGCTCAGATTCCTGAATTCCAGTTCAAACCGGTGATGACTGCTTTTCTGAAACACGCAGAGCTGCAGTGGAAATTCAGCTCCACGAGATCCTGATGTATAATGCAACGGCTAGAACGATTATTCTCTCCTTGCTAAGTGATATCCACAAAACACCTTCTAGGTCACATCAATTTAACATGTAAAAGCCAGATATGACTACATACATGAGCCCTCACTTATAACTTCGTAGCATTAATACATGCACTCATAGGCCAGCCAGCAAGGCTCAGTGGTTGAGCATCGGCCTATGAACCAGGAGGTCATGGTTCAATTCCCTGTCGGGGCACATGCCAGGATTGCGGGCTCAGTCCCCAGTAGGAGACAGCTGATGGAGGATTCTTTCTCATCACTGAAGTTTCTATCGCTCTCTCCTTCTCCCTTCCTCTCTGAAGTCAATAAAAATATATTTAAAAGATACATATAACCATACGTGAAATGGTTGACACCAATATATATGTGACATGGGGCAAGCAGTATATTTATTTTTAATGTAAGCTCTATTTTAAATCCTTCTTCAGTGAACACACAGCGTGGCTTCAGTGTAAATGACTCAAGTATTGTAAATTTAACTTCCATTTTATTAAACACGAGTAACATTCATGACTTACCGTTCACCGTGACTCAACACAATGATAGAACCTATTTGCTGTCAAAAAGTTAGAACTTTTCAGGCACATTCAGAACAAAAAACAAATACCTTTGTTTTGGTTCTTGTTAATCCTCAGCCAAGGATATTTTCTTTTTCCATTGATTTTTTAGAGAGAGTGGGAGGGAGGGAGAGAGTGGCAGAAAGAGAGAGAGAGAGACCTCTGTGAGAGAGAGAGAGACTCATCGATTGGTTGCTTCCTGCATGTCCCTGGGATCGAACCTGCAACCCAGGCACGTGCCCTTCGTGGGAAATCAAACTGACGACCCTTGGGGGTGTCCGGGCCCACACTCTAACCACTGAGCGACACCAGCCAGAGCGAGACATGCCTTACTTTTAAGACGGAGAAGACTCGGTCCTTTCAGCTCCAGAGCCGACACCTGAAATGTCCCACAGAAACAGGTCTGGCCTCGGATAAAGGACAGACGGGGTTACTTACTCACGGGGACGCACTCGGGGGGAGGGGACCAGCCGCTCTCCGTGCAGGTCATCGTGTTCTGTGGGTTCTGCAGCCCGTAGCCCAGGTGGCACATGACGGTTCTGGACTGGCCCTGGACATACCTCTCCTCCGAAGCCGGAGGATACCCGTGTATCAGAGTCCTGAAAGAGCATTTCCCTGGGAGGCAGAAGGCGATAGTCAGAAATCATGAAGTTGGTTAAGACATGAACGATCATCTTTGCGGCTGAAAACCGGTGTGGCTCAGTGGATAGAGCATCGGTCTGCGGACTGAAAGGTCCCGGGTTCGATTCCGGTCCAGGGCATGGACCTTGGTGGCAGGCACATCCCCAGTAGGGGGAATGCAAGGGGCAGCTGATCGATCTCTCTCTCTCATCGATGTTTCTGACTCTCTCCCTTCCTCTCTGTAAAAAATCAATAAAATAAATATTGTGGCCGAGACCAGTTTGGCTCAGTGGATAGAGCGTCGGCTTGCGGACTGAGAGGTCCCAGGTTCGATTCCCATCGGGGGCATGTACCTTGTTTGCGGGCACATCTCTACTGTGGGGGGCGTGCAGGAGGCGGCTGATCGATGTCTCTCTCTCTCGTCGATGTTTCTGACTTTCTATCTCTCTCCCTTCCCCTCTGTAAAAAAAATCAATAAAATATATATTAAAAAAAATAAATAAATATTGCAATATAAATTAGAATGCACGAGCACCCACAAAGAACACGTAGCTTGAGAGGAACCAGAGGTACCAGCAAGTGTGTTTTGAAAGAAAAAAAAGAAAATCAAGATGGAAGATAATCCGTCGCTTTCCCAATGAAACTCTGAATAAAGGACATCACTGTTATTGTAAAGGTTTTAGTCTGATCTCCCATTTTTTTTCTTTTTTCCCAGTTAATCCTCACCCAAGGTTATTTCCCCATTGATTTTTTAGAGAGAGTGGGAGGGGGAGTGGGAGGGAGAGGGAGAGTCAGAGAGAGAGACATCGATGTGAGAGAGACCCAGTGACCGGTTGCCTCCTACATGCGCCCTGACCAGCCAGGGTTGGGGAACCTGCCACCCAGGTACGTGCCCCGGACGGGAATCGAACCCGGGACCCTTTACTCCGCCGACTGACGCTCTATCCACTGGGCCAAATGAGCTGCGGCAGCCTCCCGTATTGTCCATGAGGAATCGATCATTCGATCATGAAAGACAAACCCTGAGCTGGTCTTTCTGCTCACAGAGAGCCTCCCTCCACTCTCCTGTGCTCCTGGTTCGTCCCCCCTCTCCGCTGTGAAACGTGTCTGGGGCGATGAGCTTACGGAGGCAGGGCACGTCCGGGGACCAGCCGTCCGCTGTGCAGGTCATGACGCCCAGGCTGGCTCGGGTCGGGGGCTCGAAGCCGTAGTTACAGAGATAGGCCAGCGACCGCCCCGTGTACACCGGGAAGTGCGCTCGAGAGGCGTCTGCGTGGAGGAGCCGTCCGTGCTTGATTTCCGGGAACCCGCAGGGTTTCTCTGGCAACGGAAACAGAGAGCACGCGGCAGGAACGACGCTTGGCGTGCGCCCAACACCCGGCGAGGACGCGGCTGTCTCGGCGGCGAGTGGCAGGCCTTTCTTACCGAGCCGGCGACACTCACTGCGTCCGGGTTTCGGGGACACGAACGGTTATATACGATGCGGTTGATGCCAATATGCTGTTTTCTGAACGTGTCACAGTGTACACAGACACAGAACCGTAAGATGTGGGGAGCTGCCCCCAGCATACGGGGGTCCTAGAGACCTGAATGCAGACTCTGGACATGGCTCTCTGCTCTCTCACCTTCAGTTTAATAAACAGAGACCTGAATGCAGACTCTAGACATAGCTCTCTGCTTTCTCACCTTCAGTTTAATAAACAGAGATCTGAATGCAGACTCTAGACATGGCTCTCTGCTCTCTCACCTTCAGTTTAATAAACAGAGATCTGAATGCAGACTCTAGACATAGCTCTCTGCTCTCTCACCTTCAGTTTAATAAACAGAGATCTGAATGCAGACTCTAGACATAGCTCTCTGCTCTCTCACCTTCAGTTTAATAAACAGAAACCTGAATGCAGACTCTAGACATAGCTCTCTGCTCTCTCACCCTTCAGTTTAATAAACAGAGACCTGATTGCAGACTCTAGACATAGCTCTCTGCTTTCTCACATTCAGTTTAATACACAGAGATGTGAATGCAGACTCTAGACTTAGCTCTCTGCTCTCTCACCCTTCAGTTTAATAAACAGAGATGTGAATGCAGACTCTAGACACAGCTCTCTGCTCTCTCACCCTTTTGTTAAATAAACAGAGATATGAGTGCAGACTCCAGACATAGCTCTCTGCTCTCTCACCTTCAGTTTAATACACAGAGGTCTGAATGCAGACTCTAGACATAGCTCTCTGCTCTCTCACCCTTCAGTTTAATAAACAGAGATCTGAATGCAGACTCTAGACATCGCTCTCTGCTCTCTCACCCTTTAGTTAAATAAACAGAGATCTGAATGCAGATTCTAGGCCAGTGGTTCTCAACTGGTGGGTCACGACCCCTTTGGGGGTCGAACAACACTTTCACAGGGGTCGCCTAAGACCATTGGAAAACACAGATACGATTCATAACAGTTGCAAAATTACAGTGATGAAATAGCAATAAAAATAATTTTATGGTTGGGGGGTCACCACAACATGAGGAGCTGTATTAATGGGTCACGGCCTTAGAAAGGTTGAGAACCACTGCTCTAGACATAGCGCTCTGCTCTCTCACCCTTCAGTTTAATACACAGAGACCTGAATGCAGACTCTAGACATGGCTCTCTGCTCTCTCACCTTCAGTTTAATAAACAGAGAGGTGAGTGCAGACTCTAGACGTAGCTAAACAGCTTGGCTGGAAAAATGTTGACTTAGTGCAAACAGGTCTACTTGCAAGATCTTACAAGACCTTGATTCCTCAGAAGGTCAGTGACTGTGTTTGCAAATACCTGATCTGTGTCACCCCCTCCTCTGCTGGTGCTTAAATGCTGCGCTGGAAATAAACTCGGGGCTGCAGACCCAAGTCTCAGACCTCCCAACCCCATCTTTTCTTGTCTGTCTTTTCTTTATCCTCACCCCCTCTTTCAGGTACCGTTCGATTGCCAGCAAGAAGAGGGTACAAGTGAAACAAACACTTATATGCCACGTCCCTCTAAACCAGCGGTTCTCAACCTGTGGGTCGCGACCCCTTTGGGGGTCCAATGACCCTTTCACAGGGGTCGCCTAAGACCCTCGGAAAACGCAGATATTGGCATCACGATGCATCACAGTAGCAACATTTCATGGTTGGGGGGGTCACCAGCCCATGAGGAACTGTATGCAAGGGTCTCGGCCTCAGGAAGGTTGAGAACCACTGCTCTAAACCAACCAATCGACAGACAATAATTTTCCTTGTCCTGGTTCTGCACACGGAGGAGGTCCGTGTCACGGTCGTGGTGGCGTCCTCTTTAAGGCTCCTGACTGTCCACGCTCAGTTGGCCGTGGCCTTGGCCGCGCACTGAGCCGCTGACCTGCTCTGTGTATCACGTCGCTTGCCACCCAGGGGCGCTCCGGCTGGAGCGTGGCCTTTGACAAGGAGCCGAGAGACAGGGCGCGGCGGCGGGGAGGCTGGCGAGACGGCGAACCCCAGGAGGAAAGCGCCCCGGGGACTGAGGGGCGTTGGGCGCCAGGGGGTGGCTTTAGCGGGTGCACTGTGCCTCCCGCGTTCACCCCCTCAGGCCAGGGGGCCCCGTGCCCCTCCCTGGAGGGAGGCGGGACTGAGGGGCGCTCTCTGAGGAGTTCACGCGCCCGAGGGGACCGTGGGTGACCGGGTCACCCAGGCCAGGGCGGCGCCTCCAGGGCCCTCGGGTCCCTGGCTCTGGGGAGGGTCCCTGCTCTCGGGCCCCCGATGGGGACGCCAGGTGGCCGGGCGCGCAGGCCCCTGCACACGCCCTGGGAGCGGGCCTTTGGGAAGCACCTGCTGCAGCCCAGCCCCCCACCCCCACCCCAGCACCTGGCAGGGTGAGGTCGGATCAAAGACTG
>PVJN01031041.1:0-25154 GCA_004026805.1 Lasiurus borealis | reverse complement strand
GGGCAGAATGCCAGGGCAGGGGGTTGGGAGGCAGCAGCCTGGCACCCCCTCCAGCTCTACCCGCTCCCTGGCATGTAGCCCATCAAAGGCTCCACCAAGGGGAGCCAGAGCTGCCAACAGCCCCCACCTCTGCCAGGCCTGCGGGGCCAGCGAGCCACGGGGACAGGAAGGCTGCCTCCTGCAGAGCTGGGGGGGGGACCGTCTGGCCCCGCAGACCCGGAGTGTGGGGAGTCCTGCCGTGGAGGCGCATGCTCCCCACAGGTCGGCGGCTTCAGGGGAAGTGAGCCGGGAGGAGGGGCTGAGGTTAGAAAGCCTGGAGCCTGCGCTCCCACACCAGCTTCCGGGACAGGCTGGAACCACCGCTGGCCTAACCGTCCTTTCTCCCTTAACCTCCGGCCGGTGCCGCTGCAGCTCCTCGGTGTGCCACGCTCCGGGCCACAGAAATGCCCAGTGTGGGATGCAGACCCCGCTGAGTGGAACGGTGGGCCGCCAAGGGGCAGACCCAGGCCTGGGTGTGTGGGCCTGGGTTCCAATCCTGGCACCAGCACACATGAGCTGGGTGGCCATGGGCGAGGGACTGCATGTCCCTGTGCCTCAGTAGTTTGATCTGTAAAATGGGAACAACAGCCCCACTTCTGGCTGTCTGGAGGGTTAAACCAGTACATGCATGTAGGACATGTAGAACAGCTTGGCATTTGTCGCTGTAAAAGACATTATCCTGAAGCCAATACAGTGGTATCTCGAGATACGAGTTTAATTCGTTCCGTAACCTTGAGGCGTGGGAAACTAGGAGAAGCTCGTCGCGGTAAACTGGTGGGTCGTGTGCAGCCGGCTGATCTGCACGATTACTCCTATCTCAACTGTTGCTCGTATTTCAAAGCAAAAATCGCTCGCTCGATGGCTCATATCTCAAAAATCTCATGTTAGGGCACTCGTATCTCGAGGTACCACTGTACCCCGATACCGAAAAGACTCTTCCATTTCAATAGCAGCACTGCACACGAGGGGATCCAGCCTACACACAGCTGCTGGATTACTGTTCCTCAAATGCCAGCTCACCCCCTCGTTTTTCAAGTAACGGGGTGAGGAAGTGAGTACGGGGAAAGTCGGGTGGGAGCGGGGAGGAGAGGAGGACAGGGACATTTTCGAGAACCTTCTGTTGTCTTGGCCCTGCGTGAGAATGTTAGAGATGACACCTCCTTGGACTTCACAGGTGGTGGTTAATGAGCAGCAAATAAGGCCGAGAACGCTAACCCAGCATCTGCCTCAGTGACAAAGCTGTCTGTCTCCCAGGAACAGCAATAAAAACGCCAGGAGGAGGAAGGGGGACAGCAATGCCGACAGCTACTCTGAAAGCTTCTCGTGCACTAACTCATCCATCCTCAGACCAGCCCCGGGAGCTGACACCAGGACAGGCCCATTTCACAGGTGTGAAACCCGAGGGTAAGGAATGACGCCACGCAGAACCTGGAGGGGGTGGCCTTCTTCGAAGGCAGTGGTTCTCCACCTTCCTAATGCCGCGGCCCTTTAATACAGCTCCTCACATTGTGCTGACCCCCAAACACACAGTTACTTTCCTTGCTACCTCATCACTGTCATTTTGCTACTGATATGAGGCGTAATGTACATATCTGTGTTTCCCGGTGGTCTTAGGCGACGCTGCTAGTGGTTCTCAATCTGTCCAGGCTGCCTCCCCAGATAGCCTGCATGCTCCAAGGCAGGGGGCATCACGGCTCGCCCCTCCTACACCTGCTGCCACAGGGCCTGGCACCCAGCGAGCGCCAGCCCCACACTCTGTGCTCCACAGGGAAAGCGGGAGGTGCCAGCGGGGCAAGGAGTCCTTATTAGCGCCACCTCGGATGAGCCCTCCAGAGCAGAGGAGCGGAAACACACGTGAACGCCAAGTGACGTGTTTCCTTTTACATTGGAGGACCGTCGGCGATTTAGTTCCAAGATGCAGCTCACACCGTTGTCTCGAAGACGAAATCTGAGGGGAAGGGAGACACGGGTGCCCAGCTCCCTTCAGGACGGACTGCCCCGCTCTGCAGACTCTGGGAGCAGAGCCTGGATGACAGTAACTACCCACACCCCGCCAGTGGACCGGAGGCCCTTGGGGTCCCCTAACCACCGGGAGCGAACTTCAGAAACACCAATGGGATGTGCAGTGCCTCTGAGGGCATCAGAAGGCAATACTAGGATCCAAGAATGCCCTGGGCCCACAGCAAAGGAGTGGTGGCCTCTGGGACAGGAAGGTCTGCAGGGACAGCCATCCTCACGGACCAGGAGGGGGCTCAGTTTCAAGGTGAGGGGCACCATGTGGCAAGAATGACCTTCGCCCTCATTAGCCTGACCTTCCCCCCCTAACCCGGAGCACCGGTGTCTGAGCCCCCCGCTCCCAGTTTTCCTTGGTCGATCAAAGATACACACTGAGTGGCCAGATGATGATGATGATGGTTTCTGAGCGCATAATAACCTGGCCACTCCGTGTCTATCCTACATAATAAAAAGCTCATATGCAAATGGTCCCCTCGACCAGGAGTTCGACCAGCAGGCATGCTGGCCAACCGCCCATGTTCCCTCCCCCTGGCCAGGCTGGCCGGACCCCACCCATGCACAAATTCATGCACCGGGCCTTTAGTGTGTGTGTGTGTGTGTGTGTGTGTGTGTGTGTGTACATATACTAGAGGCCCAGTGCATGATATTTGTGCACTGGGGGGGGGGGTGTCCCTCGGCCTAGCCCGCACCCTCTGGCAATAGTGAGTAGTGCGGGACCCCTCAGGGGGTGTCCACCTAAGCCGACAGGCAAACATCCCCTGAAGGGTCCTTAGCGCTGCTGTGTAGGCAGGAGAGGCTCCCACCACCACCGCTGCGCTCGCCAGCCATGCACCCAGCTTCTGGCTGAGCGGTGCTCCCCGGTGGGAGCACACTGACCACCGGGGAGGCTCCTGCATGGAGTGTCTGCCCCTGGTGGTCAGTGTGCGTTTAGCGACCAGTCATTCCACCATTCGGTCAATTTGCACTTAGGGTTTTATTCTATAGGATATACACTGAGTGGCCAGACTATTATGCGTTCAGAGATCATCATCACCTGGCCACTCAGTGTATGGTAAGTCCTCATCTAATGCAATTAACAGGTTCTGTGACTTTAAGGGGAACAACATAGGACACCACCCATTTCCCTGCAGGCTCATGGGTAGAAGCAGGGGCTAAGTTCCCACGGCATCCCCAACATCGTCCTAACGAAACGATGTGGAACCAAAAGACGCTGGAGAGGATCTGCTGGACTGCATTTCCAAAAGCTCATGATGTGGTGTGTCCTCTGCTAACCTGAAGGCCACTGCTCAGTGTCAAAGGCACTGGGCTTAGACCCTTGGGGTTTATTTACCACCAGAAACCCGTCAGCAAGTTCACCGAGGACGCCCAACTGCGGGAGCGGGCTGCCTCCCCGGAGCGTCACCACCCTTCACAGGCCAAGGCGTTACTATGGCGAGGCAAGGCGATCATCGGGTACGAGGAAGGGCAGTCACTGACAACATTACCAAGATCAGTGGCGAGAGCAAACAGACTCACCCTTGAAGAGAAGTTTCACGAAGAAACAGAAACGGAAGCAGAAAAGAAACCTTCTATTACGCAGTCATGGAACCGGCCGATGCCTGTCAGCCTCTCCCCTCGGCTGGCTTTGACCCGGTGCCGGTCACAGATAACAACGCCAGAGGGAGCGCTTAAAACGTATGGAGAGCGGCCTTCAGAAGAGAAGGCCCTGGGCCTGTGGTTTTGCTTTTGCTATGGTTAGTCTGAGGACCACACACCTAGAGTACCTCCGTCAGGGGATATTGCAACCGTCTTTAAAGCAGTAATCTGCCAAAGAAATGGTGAGAGGTGCCCAATGGGGCTCTTCATTTTAAAACGAATAAGGTGAGAACCAGTGTTAGGAGAAGCGGCCCTCACGGGGTCTCCACGCTCCTGTGTGTCTCACCAGCTGTGCCAAGAATACAGACACTGCCCAGCCAGCGTGGCCCAAGCGTTGAGCATCAACCTAGGAACCAGGAGGTCACAGTTTGCTTCCTGGTCAGGTGGCGGGTGTGGTCCCCAGCAGGGGGCGTGCAGGATCCAGGAGTCTCTCTCATCATTGATGTTTCTCTCCCTTTCCCTTCCTCTCTGAAGTTAATAAAAATATATATATATATTTTAAAAAAGAATACATACACGGAGCAGATGCCTGCTGATAGTAAGAAATTGTCATTAATGCCTCAGGCACGACAATGGTATCATGATCGTGTTTTTAAAGAGTCCCTGTCTCTAAGAAATAAATACTAAGCATTTACAGGTAAAATGAAATGTCTGAAACTTCTAAACGGTGTGTCTGAAATGACAGCGAGGAGAGACGGGAGGTAAAGCGGAAGCAAGAAAGGCCACGTGCTGGAATCATCGGGCGACGGCACACTGAGCTTCGTTCTCCTGTCTGCGTTTGGACAGGTTTCAGTTCCCATAATGCACAACTTACTCCCAAAATCTCAGTGTTGGGGCCAAACCCAATCGGTAGACATTTTCAACGCATTACTTACTAAGAAACATGACTTTGGCCTGAACAGGTTTGGCTTGGTGGCTAGAGCGTTGGCCTGTGGCCTGAAGGGTCCCTGGTTTGATTCTGGTCAAGGGCACGTACCTCAGTGGCAGGCTCCATCCTTGGCCCCAGTCGGGTGCCTGCAGGAGGCAACCATCAATGTCTCTCTCTCTCTCTCACATTGAGTTTCTCTCTGTCTCTCTCCCTTCCTTTCCGCTCTCTCTAAAAAAAGTCAATGGAAAATGTCCTCGGGTGAGGATTAACAAAAAATACATAAAAGAAATATGACTTTGGACAAGTTAATTCTGCTGAGCCTCAGTGTCCTGCTCTGTGCATCGGACGTGCTGGGGGTGAAATGGGAAAATGTTAAGGGCCACGCTGAGCTCTGCCTCGCAGAGGGTGTGCACTGGACCCAGGGGGGGCCCGTCCCCACAGCTAAGTCACTGCCATTGCAGAGGGCAAGCAGGGGCACATCATCTTCCCCCCGACTTTAAATAAAAAACCTGCTAATGCTCCTGGGTTCTCTGCTTAATAGTCTCCAGCGGGAGCGAAATGCGTTCTGTCTTCTGTGTGATAAATAATCTCCATTTCCCCCTGCGTCTACACATACACACACACACACACACACACACACACACTCACGGCTAAGTGGCCCCTCTCAGGCTGGCCCTCGGTGACTCGCAGGCACGCGGCACCCCCTCCCCAGCTACGAATGCCCCAGGGTCTGAAATGCTTCTCCCAGCCCGCCAGCCAGCAGCCCGCCAGAGCCTTCCTCTGAGCCTGGCCGCGAGGCTGTCCTGTCACTTCCTTGCGGGCAGATGCAGCACATCAGGAAACAGATGTGACACCTCGGAAAACCGGAGTTTACAGAGCCCTGGCTTTGGGGACACGCAGAAGGCAGTTTTACTTTTTCCTCCAGCGGCCCCGATGGGCGAGAGACGGCGTGTCTCCTTCCCGGGCACTGAGGCCTCACACTCTGAACTCTTCCTGAGTGCTCGGTCCGTGTTCCCCCTCTGCCAGTGCGCACGGGGGGTCCTACGGAGTAGCCTGGGGTCACGCTCTGCCTCGCTGTGTGTCCAGCTCCTGCTGTATGACAGTCTCTGCAGTGTGCGGGGAAGCAGAGGGAACTCTCACGCCACTGAGAAGGTGGGCCCTGGGATCAGCTTCCTCTCTGTCCCTACTGCTGTCACCTGTGTCCTGAGAGAGTGGACAGTGAAACCCAGCGCAAAGACCGTCTTTACAATCACACCAGGTAACGTATGTAGAGACCTGGTCCGGTCTCTGGCACATGTAGAGTGCTTTATAACCATTTGTTGATATTATTATGATGATGATGACTCTTACAGGCTGGGATTGATCTGATTCATCTGTGTCTCCTCAGCACCTTGCAGGGTGGCTGGCACATGGTAAGTTCTGAAGGAATGTTTTAAATCAGTGAGTGAGATGCATGGAATGGAGACACATTTAACAAATCTATTAAAAAGGATTCCAGTTCGCCTGGCCAATAATGTGGTTCAGTGGTTGAGTGCCGACCTAGGAACCAGGAGGTCACGGTTCCATTCTCGGTCAGGGCACAGGCCCGGGTTGTGGGCTCGATCCCTGGTAAGGGGCGTGCAGGGAGCAGCCGATCCATAATCCTCTCTCATTATTAATGTTTCTCTCTCTCCCTCCATCTCCCTTCCTCTCAGAAATAATTTTAAAAATTAAGTTATTTTAAGTCTCAAAATGCAGTACTATGACCTAAAACATATACATTGTGTTATTATGCATGACCACATTGTCACTGTTCACTGGGCATGTAATCAATGTCAAGTCATTTCCAGCGGATGCCTTCGCACTTTTGTGACAAAGGTCCCAGAACAGTGTGCCTGCCTCCAGCGTTGAGAATGCCTGGAGCCTGCTTTGGAGGGGGAGCAGGTGGGGGCCACCTTGGAGACAGGCCAGCAGAGTGGGCACCAGCAGACTCACCCAAGACGGGAGAAATGGTCCAGGTGAGAGGCACGGGCAGCCCGGCCGGGGGCAGGGAGGGGACCCAGACCCCCCGGGGCCTTGCAGGAGCCAGCATCACTAAGAGGTGGTGGCTTTCAGATGCCGGGCATGAGAGTGTCAATAACAAAGCAAAACTGGGAGGAAATGAAGACGCTGCGTTTTGGACTCAGTGAGTGTCGCGCACTCTGGGACACCCAGGAGAGCTGTCTTTGTGACAAGCCTGAACCGGTGCATGGAGATGTCCACAGCGACACCCTTCACAGCCGCCAGGCGGTGGCAGCAACCCAAACGTCCATCAGGGAGCGAATGGATCCGTAAAACGTGGACCGTGCCCACACAGGGCTGTTACTCAGCCTTTTGAAAAGAGGGAAATGCTGGCACGAAGCGCACTGGGCTAAGTGAAACAAGCCAGACACAAAAAGCCACATTCCGGGTGTCTGAGCTGCCTGGAGGAGGCGTGCCCATCAGGACAGAAAGCAGGATGGTGGCTGCCAAGGGACGGGTGCGGCTGAACGGGCACCGAGTTTCAGTTTTGCAACCATGCATGTCAGTAACGCTGCTGCACCGCGCGTTTGAAACACGGTGGAGGTGGTGACTTTACGTTCCGCGTGGATCACCGCGCACCAAACGCTTTCAATGAGCAGGTCATATGTGAGCTGGGGATGTGGGTCCGGGGTCGTGAGCCAGAGGCGCTCAGTCCTCCCAACTGCCAGGCTGGCACCAACAACATTCCTTGGTGGCTCCGACCCAGCTTCTGCCTCGGAACCCGCTCTCCCTCTCCCCCAGGCAGACCAGGAAGAGACGGTTTGTTGACGGGCCACCAACAAGGCAACAAGGACTTGGGAAAGGGCAGCTTCAAGCCACGCAGGTCCCTTCTGCACTGAACGTTTAAACATGGCGAAGGTGCCTGGACCTCACCCTCCCGGATGCTGTATGGAGGCTGATGCTCCTCCTCGTCCCTGTGAGCACTGGTGCTGCTGCCGCGGGTCACGTCAGAGAACCTGCTGTTTGGAAGATTTTCAGGGCGCCCAGGCTAACCAGCTGTGGGGGTGGGTTATTTGCCTGCATGGAGAGGCCTTGGAAGTTACATTATTTTAACTTACTGATCTCTACTTGTCCTTTTAGGCTTCTGTCTTATGTGTTCACTCATGATCCATGAAGTCCACACACACACACACACACACACACACACACGTATGTATGTGTGTGTATATATATATATATATATTTTTTTTTTTTGAGGGAGAGGGGAGAGAGAAACCTCAATGATGAGAGAGAATCATGGATTGGCTGCTTCTTGCACGCCCCACACTGGGGAAGAAGCCTGCAACTCATGACTGTGCCCTGACAGGGAACTGAACTGTGACCTCCTGGTTCCTAGGTCGACGCTCAACCACAGAACCACATCAATGGGGCTCCATGCAGTCTTTCTTATGCTGCCTTCTTACCCTCGCTGTGGCAGGTGTGACCTAGAGGGTTATAGACTTGGCTTAGCCAAGCTCGGGAGTGAAGAAACGCAAGTCCAAGTTGCCAAACAGCCGTGAATGGAGCGCAGGTGGGCCCGAAACGTGCCCAAAGCCGTCCGCTGAGCGCACTTCTCTCGCTTTAGTGCAGGGAGGCTGTGCAGACACCCCACGAGGGTGCGGTGGGCGGCGGGCTTTATCTGATGCGAGTTTTACAAATTCCCACGGAGAAGCTAGGCCATGCGTGCCTTCCACCTGGCAGAACTGGCCTGCCCAGAAACGCTTCACCAGAAAGACATCACATACTGTACTGCTGACATGGCTATTTAGTAAGAGGAGAGACAGAGAGGGAGGCAGGGAGGGAGGGAGGGAGAGAAAGAGAGAGAGGGACAGAGGGACAGAGGAAATTTATACTTAGCACAGCACACGTGGGTCCTATGTTACCCTGGTGGGGGCATAACAATGTCTCAGGATGGGGGAGGGGGGGAGGAAGCATATGTGACCTATGGGCTAATAAAGACCAGGGCAGTAATCCAGGCTTTGCCACGAACACGCCCTGTGACCTTGGACAAGCTGCTGAGCTGCCCTGGCCTCAGTTTCCTCACCTGTACAATGGGAACAACCCCTATCAGCCTGGGCTTCCTGAAGAAAGACTGAGAGACCACACGCACAAAGCGCCCGTTCTCTGACGGCCACCTGGCAGCGACCCCCTAAACAGAGCTGGTGAGTTCGCTGTCGCCATGGTCATTACTCAAACACACGCGTGTCTCCACAGGCAGGCAGCTGTCCCGGTTCCCTGTGCCAGCCGTAGGTGCTAAAACTCAGCACTTGCTCGCAACCAGTAGCAAGGCCAGCATGAACCGTAAGTGAACAAAAGCCTCAGCGGGGACACATTTGGCCTCACACAACGTGACGACCTGGTCTTGTCTTTCACTCAGAGTCACTGCTGTTCACCGGCACCTCGGCCAGTGCGCTGATCGGCTGGATCGAGCCCAGGTTCGCTCCCCGGACACACTGCGCGGACGGGGCTGGAGCAGGCGAAACGCTTTGGGTCTAATAATAGACACCAGCGGCTTCAAAAGGTCCCGAGGGCCAGGCACCGTTTCAGAGTCTGTTAGAACCTGCTGTTCGAAAGGCCTCTTGCTGGGCGCCCCGGTCCCCTTTGTCAGTCCGTGAACAACCCACGAAGCAGGGGGGCCCACGTGACTGTTCTTAAAGGCACAGGCCTTGCCCAGAAAGGGAGGCGGGGGGCTGGGGGGGGCGGGGGAGGATTGCACTCATTTGCCCCACATCACAAAGCATGCGAGCAAGCAGAGACAATCCTCTCTCCGTGACCTTGGAGAGGGGTCAGGATGCTCTAGCCCCAAGCCCAGGCACCTCCCACTCCTGAAACAGGAGACAGTGGTAAACGGCAGCTGCCCTGCAACGCGCCCCCCTCCACAGCACCCCTCCCCAGAAAAAAGATTGGGGTAAGAAGTTTGGCCCTGGCTGATCCCGTTTTGGCTCAGTAGACAGAGCATCAGCCTGTGGCCTGAAAGGTCCCAGGTTTGATTCCGGTCAAGGCCAGGTACCTTGGTTGCGGACACATCCCCAGTGGGGGGTGTGCAGGAGGCAGCTGATCAATGTTTCTTTCTCATCGGGGTTTCTAACTCTCTATCCCTCTTCCTTCCTCTCTATAAAAAAAAATCAGTAAGATATATTAAAAAAAGAAAAAAGCTTTGACCAAAAAAGTTTGCCAAGTATATTCATGTACTCAGATGATTGGGGGAGGGGAAGGGGAGCAGGAAGGAGTCCCTTACAACGTTCTGCCTGTTGGTTAGTTGTGTTTTTCTTTAAATATGTTTTTATTGCTTTCAGAGAGGAAGGGGGAGAGAGGGAGAGAGAGAAACATCAGAATGAGAGAGAATCGCTGATTGGCTGCCTCCTGCACACCCTCCCTATAGTACTCAAACCTGCAGCCCGGGCCTGTGCCCCGACCAGGAATTGAACAGTGACCTCCAGGTTCACAGGTTGCCGCTCAACCACTGAGCCACCCAAGCTGGGCTGTCGGTTAGCGTCTTAATCGGCCCAGGAACATTTTTTCCCAGTAAGAACACATGGAAAATTTTGACTTTGAGAGTTCAGATGCTATTAATGATCCCCCAGCACATTTTTAAAATGTTTTTGCTTTCGGAGCCAAAAATAAAAGTTTTGATTTTTTTTCCTATCTGTGCATCAGTTCCAAACCAGCACAGAAAATGTGCTGAATATCGCCCCAAACACCCATGGCCGGGCTGACAGAAGGGATGGAAAATTTCAGCCCCACCGGCGTTCCGGGGGGCAGGGGCTGGTTGGGGGAGGAGGAGGGCTGAGAGGGAGTCTGTCCCCAGTGCCAGAGGGAACGCATCTAAGGTTTCACCCCGCGTGACCTCGGTGCCACTCACTCAGATGCTTCCTGTGGTGAGTACGGCGGCTCCCCAGGGGGCAGATGCCTCGGAGAGCTGAGCCCTGGACAGCATTCCGGTCCCCGAGTGCCATCTGTCACTCGCTGCGGCCTATCACCTCCACTATCTGGGCTTATCTCACCCGAGACGCCCGTTATCAGGGTCTGCCTGGCACAAGGCCTCTGCCGGCCTGTGATCCCGACCTTTGTTTTGCTCATGAAGCTCTTTGAGAATCCGCTGAGAGCTCCCCAACCGGGCGCAGACATCTCCATGTAATTTCAGCCCGACACACGCGCGAGAATCTCTAGCCTCAAGTAGCTCGGTGTGTGGCGCTCCGTTTTCCCTGACACATGGAACATGCAAGCCTGTGCCCCGGCTCTAAAGACGACACTCAGCTTTTTATGCGTGTCCATTAGCCACCTAGTGCTTTAGTATCTTATTTATTTTTTTAAATATATATGTATTTTTTTACTTCAGAAAGGAGGGGAGAGGGAGAGATAGAAGTATCAGTGATGAGAGAGAATCACTGATCGGCTGCCTCCTGCACGCCCCGCACTGGGAATGGAGCCCGAAACCCGGGCCTGTGCCCTTGACCAGGAATGGAACTGTGACCCCCTAGTTCCTAGGTTGAGACTCAGCCACTGAGCCACACTGGCTGGGCTGCTCTGGTATCTTGATTTTTGTCTATATGTGGACTCAGACTCACACACACACACACACACACACACACACACACAGCCGGGTAGGAATGGAATGGCAAAGCCACGCTGAGAAGGAAACATGTTCATTTATCTTATTCACCCCCGGCCACATGAAGGCCTTCGAGAGCGTGAAGGGCCTTTGGCCAGGGCCGTCCGCACCAAGGCGCAGGGCTGCCCTGGTTTTCCATTCAGCAAAGAGCGCCATTGAGGAAGCGCACGTGCTCCACATTCCCGGCCCACATAAGCCATTTGCCATTCAAATGCTCGCTGTTCCGCACAGCCTGCCAACAGGTTATTTTTATCTGCTTTTGTCTGGTGTGGTGGCCAGGGAGAGAGCGGAGGGGGATTGCTTTTGGCCTCTGGGTCCCCGACCTACAACCTGGATGTCTGTGAAACGGTGAAGTGAAGAACGAACCAGAACATCCAGCCCAATGGTCTTTGTGGTAAAGGGTCAGGAGTTGTTGAATTCTTCAGAGTATCATGAGTGAGTCTCTTTTGTTGTGGTTGTTGTTAATCCTCACCCCGTGTGGGAGGGGATTTTCCATTGATTTTTAGAGAGAATGGAAGGGAGGGGGAGGCAGAGAGAAACATGGATGTGAGACACCCAGACGGGAGCCAGGGATCAAGCCCGTAACTGAGGAACATGCCTTGCCCGGAATCAAATCCGGGACCCTTCAGTTCGAGAGGGCTGGCACTCTAACCATGGAACCAAACCGGCTAGGGCAGGAGTCCCCTGTCAGGACACCCCTTTGATTCACTCATTTTTCTTCCAGAAAAGGTCACAGCAAAGCCAAGAGGCTGCTGTCCGGCTCTCACTGCACTTACCTGAACCACCCTGAGCTTCTGAAGCTTCCAGCAAATGTGGATGAGGCTCTGGCCACAAAGAAGTTCATCCCCCAAGGTCCAAAGCGCAAACCGAGGTGTTTCTAGACTGACCCAATCTCATGCAATTATCTGAAACAAAGCCCACTGTTTATGACACAAAGAAGTGGATAGCATATCTATAATAATAAAAGGTAATATGCTAATTAGACCGGACATCATTCTGGCCGTCCTTCCTGTCAAAGCCGGGATGGAGGGAAGCCAGCCGGGGTCCCGGGTGCCTGACGGCGGCCAGAGGAGGGAAGCCGGTGGCAGCAGCGGGGGAGGAAGGCCTACTTTGCACAAATTTTCGTGCACCGGGCCTCTAGTCAATTGGTAAAAAGCAGGTTTGCTTCTCGTATGGTCTTAACTAACTAAAAATATATACAAAGAACAAAGGCTGGAATGAAATACACCTCCATTTTGGCAGCATATTCTCTAGGTACCTGGGCTATGAATTATTAATTTTTCTTACCATATTTTTGTTTTCCCTAACTTTGCTAACATGAAAATACATTCTTTTAAAAGAACGGAACCAATATTCAGAAACGAATTCGGAAGCCAGTGCTGGAACCTGGAAAGCCAACCCATACATCCGACTTTGGGGCAATGGCGTGCAGGTGGGTGGGTGCCTCTGAAGCAGAGAGCCTGCTGGCTGGGTGATGCCAGCACCGTCTGTGTTTTGAGAGGAGCCACAGGGAGCGGTCCGCAGACAAAGGAGAGCCCGCTGGTTTGATTCAGGACTGGAGAGGCTGCTGTTCTCACATCCCCGAGGTGGGTTTTCTCCGAGGCTGGGAATCACTGTTCCTCAGAGACCTGCCTGTGTGTGTTTTTTATTTTTTTACATATATTATTATTGATTTTTTTACAGAGAGGAAGGGAGAGAGAAAGCTAGAAACATCAATGAGAGAGAGACATCCATCAGCTG
Source organism: Lasiurus borealis (assembly GCA_004026805.1). Classification (NCBI taxonomy): domain Eukaryota; kingdom Metazoa; phylum Chordata; class Mammalia; order Chiroptera; family Vespertilionidae; genus Lasiurus; species Lasiurus borealis. Next base: position 12,225 of record PVJN01031041.1, on the reverse strand, counting down.
CCTCCTGCATGCCCCCTCTTGGGATGTGCCCGCAACCAAGGTACGTGCCCTTGACAGGAATCGAATCTGGGACCTTTCAGTCTGAAGGCCAACGCTCTATCCACGGAGCCACACCGGTTTTGGCCTGCCTGTGTGTTTAAACAAGTCCAGCTCCTTCCTGCCTCTGTTTCCACTCCTGGGAACGGAGCTGGTATGACCGTCGAGAGGAGCAGGACAGTGCGTGATGGTGCCCAGCATGAGACGTGGCACTCGGGGCAAAGCACACGGAGGCCACGCCTTGCGAGGCGGGGCCCAGCCTTCGTTTTGCCGCTAAGGAAATGGGCTCAGGAGACGTGTCCCACATTCCAGTGGCCGGTCCGTGGGGGACCCCGGATGGGAATCGCAGGCTGCCGGGACCCCAGGGCCCACGCCTGGAGTCTTGTCCAAGGTCACGCAGGCGGTGAGCACGGCCGCGCCTCCCCGAACCGCGGGGCGTGAATTATGAGCGGCTGCAAACGAATGAGCAGTGTCTGCCGGCCGCGCCATGTGGACTCGCCAGATAAGAGCCACCGCACGCTTCCTTGCACGCAGCGCACACACACACACACACCGAGGGTGGCGTGCGACCAGCGGGAATGCAACAGCCAAAGCAAACGGCCCGGTCTCCCTCTGCCATTCATTTCAGAAAGAGAAATTAACGAGCGGAGCTTTAATATCAATGAAGTAGCAAGAGCATAATGAGTTGTGCTCGCCCCCAGGAGGGACAGCTTTTTAATTATTTTTTCAGACGCACCGCGGTCACCGCGTGTGAGATCCATACCCGGCCTGCGCGCTCTGTGGAGAGTGAAAACACATTTTACCCCACGTCAAGTTCAAGTAAAAACTCATCGGGAGCAAAGTGATTCTGGGCTCCCGCCGGGGCTCGGAGGGGACTGTGGCTCTCCGGTTGCCGGCTGGTATCATGGGGACCTTTGTTCTCCACACACCGGTGGCAGGTGAAACCTGGAACACTGCTCTTTGCGTCATTAACCGGAACATGGAGGGCGCTCTGGGTTTTGATGTGAGTGATAAAGAACACGACACATCTATGTTCAATGAACTGCTCCAAGCGATGCGCACGCAGGAAAGACCAGGTGAAGGCACGGGGTGAGGGGGAGGGGGGGTGATTAGGGACAGGGGAGAGCAGCCCCCTCCCCCGCCCCCCGTAAGCCAAGGAGAGAGGCCTCGGAGGAAACCAACCCTACTGATCCCCTGAGCTTGGACGTCCAGCTCCAGAACTGAGACAGTAAAGCTGTGCTCCGGCCACGGCCTCGGCTGTTCCGTTATGGCGGCCCCAGCACACTCATTCCACCCTCGTGCCCGCTCCTCTAGTGTACGGCCCTGTAACAGGCTGCCCAGGCCGTGGCACTGTCTTTGAGAGGAAAATATTGTAAGTGGTGGCTGAAGTGAGGCAGGAAGCCTCTTAATCCCGAAGCACCGGGCCACTCTGGCCGGTGTGTCTCAGTTGTTAGAGCGCCGGCCTGCGGACTGAAGGGTCCCAGGTTCGATTCCGGTCAAGGGCATGTACCTTGGTGGCAGGCACATCTCCAGTAGGGGGTGTGCAGGAGGCGGCTGATGGATGTTTCTGACTCTATCCCTCTCCCTTCCTCTCTGTAAAAAATCAAAAAAATATATTTAAAAAAAAATCAATGGGGGAAGAAGATCCTTGAGTGAGGATTAGGAAAGAAGGAAGGAGAGGGAGAGAGGGAGGAAGGGAGTTAGAGAAGGAGGGAGAGAGGAAGGGAGGGAGGACAGAAATGCAGGTCCTGACACAAAGGCGTAAACTTCACCCATTTCCCACCCACGTGAGGTGAGTGGGCAGCTGTTGGAGGAATTAGCAAAACCTGGGAGAGGGATCACCATTTTCCAGGGCGGGCCTAGCGGGCAGAACCAGCACCAGAACCAGCACCAGAACCAGCATGTGGCCAGCGGTAAGGGGCAGATCTGTGCCATCGCACAGGGACAACCTCCTCAGGGCTCTCGTGGCTCCAAAACAGAATGACCAGCCATACGAGGGCAGAGCAAGGAGCACGCCCACTTCCCGCCGCGAGTCTCAGCCCCGAGCTGGGCCCAGCTCCTCCCAAAGCACCGGAATCAAGACACGAGCTCTTTCTGGAACCCGAGCCTGAACGGCTCGCTGTGCTCCTTTCTGCGGCCTCTCTGCCCGGCGCTGAGACACACTGTCTGCTGCCCACCTCCCTGCTCCTGTAAATGACGCGTCCTGCCGTCCTCAGGTGGCCGTGGAGGGTCCGACTTCCACCTCACCCCCGGGCCCCCCACGGGCCCTGCTCCGCCTCAGCCAGTGACAGACGCGCCTCTCTCGGACCCGGAGCCCGGCCCCGTGCAGCGAAGTTCTCGGAGGCGAGTTACTCAACCTCTCGGGACCGCAATTACCCGTCTGCTTCCTTCTTAACAGCGAGAACTGTCAAAACCCGTGTCCGACCACACAGGGCATTAAATATTCAGGCACACATCCAGCAAGGATGCGGCAGGAACATCACAGAGAATTTAGTGACACAGAAATGCTCATGACATATTGAGACAGAAACCATCACTGCAAAGCATGACTTATCATAAACACTTTTTTTTGCAGAAAAAGAATATCCATGCACACGAAGAGACTGGAGACGATCATAAAGCTAAGAGTTGTTATTTTCTCATTATGCTTTCTTTATGCTTCCCAGGCTGTCAATGGTGCTAATACTTCTTAACTAGAAATAATGTTATTTTTAAAACCTTTCACAGTCTCATCTTGGTTTGTTCCTCCTCAAAGATAAAGACAAGACAGAACCAGTTGATACAGTAACCTCAGGGAAGGGCACAGTGATGCCCTGGCAGGTGGCTCAGTTGGTCGGTAGAAGCGTCATCCTGTACACCGGAAGGTTGCAGGTTCGATTCCCCGTCAGGGCTCATACCTAGGTTACGGGTTCAACCCCCAGTTGGGGAGTGTACAGGAGGCTGCTGAACGATTGTTTTTCTCTCACATCGGTGTTTCTCTCTCTCTCTCTCTAAAAGCCATAAACATCTCCTTGGGTGGGGACTGAAAAGAAAACAGGACACAGTCAGTCCGCGGCCTTAGCTGCTGACTCTGTCCCACCATAAATGTGCCGTCTTGGACTTGGAGCCACGGGGCTGCTCAGGGAAGGCCGCCCCTGGATGGGTAGGATGAGGGGACTCCCCCAAGGTCAATCCTGGGACCCCCATGGACTGGCTGCCACTGCCACTCTGCCTGGCCGTCCCTCGAGGAAGACAGTGCGTGCCACGTGTCAACCACGGGTCACTGTGTCACCGCGCTGTGAGGCTTGGCTCCACGCTGGGCCGTGGCACGGAGCCCGCCAGCCCCATTCACTGGGCTTTGTCCCCCGGCAAGGAGCTCCCTTGGCGCCCTCCCCGCGCTGGGGAGCGGCGGCCGCAGCGCAGAGCCAGCCGGGCGCCCCTTGAATGGCCCATCGAGGAATCTGGGCGCCTGGCAGCGGCTCGGCCCAAAGAGGCCAAAGCCAATTCGTGGTCATTTCGGAGGGAGAAGTCAGCCTGCCTGGACATGGAATGTGTCACCTCCCCCGGTGGCAGCAGGGAGGATCGATGACATGAGAGCGGGCCCCTATCTGGTGACCCTGCAGGCGCCCCACCCCGGGGCAGGTCTCGGCAGGGAAGTGCGTGCTCGGACTGAGCCCCCATGGCTGGTCCCCTTCCCCGCCGACAGCCCAGGGAAGGGCCAGCTGGGAGCAGGCTGTGCTGGACGCGGGCAGTGTTTCTCTCCCTTCCCTCCCCCTCTGCACCCAGGTCTCCAGCATCCGACCCGCCAGCGACGCGTGGGCCCCTCTCTCTCACCCAGCTCTTCAGGAGCGGGGCCCGGAGGCACCACAACGCGGGCACCTGTACACCGCAGCCCGGCACCAGTCCTCCCGCCTTCCCCCGCTCTGCGGGGAGCTGAGAGGCCTAATTCACATCGATTCCGGTCAGCGGCTTCCTCTGATACTTCCCCAGCGGAGGCCGCGGCTCCTAGAACATATTCTCACGACCGCCACACTCCTTTATGACCTGGGAGTAAATGGATGGACCGGTGATGCCCGCGTACACAGTGGCCTTGCATCGCTCCTGGAGAACCCGGACGCGCACGGAAAGCCGCGCCACCCGTGGAGGCCGGGGGCGCGGGAGGCTGGCTGTCCGTCTGCTGCTCCCGGGAGACAGACCCGCGAAACCAGCAGGGAGACCCCCGGCAAGTCCATCTCCTTTGTGTGGGCGGCCGGCCAGATGGCCCCGAGCCAGCGACATGCCGGGCACCGTGCGGACGGCAAACGCCCGCTGCCTGCTGCACGGCCGCCGAGAAAAGGGGTGCAGGCAGAAATGTGGCCGAAACACTCTTCCTGCAAAGACTCACGGCGCCTCGCACAGACGAAGGCTCGGGAGGGCGGCAGGCCCCTCTGCCCACACCTGCACCTTCCACACCCCGAAGCAAAACACCTCCCCGTCCTACAGCTTTGCACACCCGACCAGGGAGATAACGGAGCCCTGCTTGTCGGGGAAAATTCCAGAAGAGGGCTCTGAGCCCGGTGCCCTGGGCAGGAAGCTCCGAGCAGACTGACGGAGCACCGCTCTGGTGTGAGGGGTCTCTGGGGAGACATTCCTCTGTTTGATTCCATCATCAGAGACGGGGACTCGGCTTTTCCCTCTCCATTTCCTTCCCGGCGCTCTGATTTATCTCCTTGGGCTGTCGCTGCCAGGAAACCTCTCCCCCAGAGTCCGCGGGCCGGAGACCAACTGTCCTGCTGGACCTCGGGGGACGGGGCTGCGGCCCACGCCCTCGTCCGCAGCCGACACCCGGAGTGGCTCTCACTGAGGCTTGGAAAGTAACAAAATGCAGCCCTCGCCGCTTTGGCTCGGTGGACAGAGTGTCGCCCTGGGGACTGAAGGATCCGGATTCCATTCCAGTCAGGGCACGTGCCCGGGTGGCGGGCTCCATCCCCAACAGGAGGCATGCAGGAGGCAGCCGATCAATGATTCTCACTCATCACTGATGTTCCTATCTCTCTCTCCCTCTCCCGTCCTATTACGTAAGACACATATGTAATACCTTAATCAATGAAGCAATTTTAAAAAATAGAAGGCAATAAAAATATATTTAAAAAATAAAAGTAACAAAACGCTCACGATTTCCTTGGACCCCTGCCCCCAGCTTCAGACACAATCAGGGAAGCCCCTCGCCACATGGGGAGAGGAACCGGCCGTGTCCGGCCTGAGCCGTCTCCTCCTCGACTCTGCGTTCCACGGTGAGGTCCTGACCAAGCTCACAGGGCCCTTTCTCGCCCGGAGCCCATCGGCAGGGGACGGACACAGGCGCTGTAACCTATTTGCTCAGCAAAAGCACCGCCTGCAGAGCGGGGACCGGGGGGCCAGAGGAAAATCGGCGCTCAGGCCTGCCACCCTCCCGGCCCTCTGGCCCACAGAGCTGGGCGGCGCTGCTGGGCGGCTGGCAGATAGGGCGCCTCCTGTAACCAGCCCCAAATGTTCTAACGGACTCCCTATCTCAAGGCACCCTGCTTCTGGGTGGCGCAAAGCTTCCACCAGCAGAGGCAACTTTTGCAAAGCTTCGCATTCGGTGAGGGGATGTGCCATATACTCCAACAGCTGGTGGGCAGCAAAGCTCTACTTGGCAAACAAGGGGTGGAGATGCCGGGCAGGCCAGCCCTCACCATACAAATGACCTCACAACACAACCCAGAGGCAGTGACACGACCCAGGGTCCATGCACCTTGCGAAGAGCAGATGCACACATTTCCTGTAAGAGCACATCGCCACTTAGATATTGCTGAACCCCAGACCTGCAAATGGCTTTCATCCTCCCAGGATAAAATATCGGGAACTCATACAGCGCAAAGCCATTTTTAAAAACTCACCTGCACCTTACTTCTCCCGAAATACCCAGTTTCAGCACACACCCCCATTACAGAAAACAGTTACTCAAAGTCGCCAGCTTTGAGTGATACCAAATGCCAATGGTAGAGTCCAAGTCTACCCTGGGGCTACTGCCAGAGGGCCCCACGTTCACAGGCACACAGGAGAGCAGATAAACACCCATAAACCTCCTCCTGACCACGCCCCCTCTCAGGGTCTCAATGCTCAAACTCAGCACAGGGGCGTCACCTGGGGAGCTTTTTAAAATGCCTTATGGCCCTACCCCAGTGCTCGGCAAACTCCTTAGTCCACGGAGCCAAATATCAACAGTGCAACGATTGACATTTCTTTGGAGAGCCACATTTTTTAAACTTAAACTTCTTCTAACGCCACTTCTTCAAAATAGACTCGCCCAGACCATGGTATTTTGTGGAAGAGAAACACTCGAGGGGCCAAAGAGCCGCATGTGGCTCGCAATCCACAGTGTGCCGACCACTAGGCTAGAGCATCGGCCTGCAGACCGAAGGGTCCCGGGTTCAATTCCTGTCAAGGTCATGTACATCAGTGGCAGGCTCCTCCCCTGGCCCGGGCCCTAGTCAGGGCGTGTGCAGGAGGCAAGCCATCAATGTGTTTCTCTCACATCGCTATTTCTGTCTTTCCCTCTCTCTCCTACTCTCTATAAAAAATACAAAGAAAAGCAATGGGAAAATATCCTCGGGTGAGATTTTCAAAAAAAAGCACTACGCCCAGATGGCACCCCAGCCCAACGCCACCGGATTTCCTGGGTGCGACTCAGACACCAGCTCTCTCCAAAGCCCTGCGTTTGGAAGCCAACTGTGAGAAGCGGTGGCTCCAGCAAAAGCAAAACACAAGTTCACGGCCCGCCTTTCCTTCCTTCCTCCCTCCGCACGCCCCGCCCCTCCCGGCGTGGGAGCCCGAGGGCCGCTGGGCCCCACCACCGCCGCCGGCTCCTACCTATGTAGAGCGAGGAGTCCTTCCTGCGCACGTGGTCGTCGATGTAGGAGACGCCCAGCGGCTGCACGGGGGTAGCACCGATGCCCAGCAGCACCTGGGCCCCAATCAGCAGCAGGTACATCATGTTGGTGGCGGTCCGGTTCCGGCAGATGAGGTCAGGGTCGGGCCCCGGGTCGCTGGCCGTGCCGTTGGCGGCGCACACGTCGCGGCCCTCGGCGCCCCACAGGATCTCGCCGGCCTCGTACTTGTACTGGTGGGTCAGGAACTCGGGCAAGGCCGACAGCAGCGCGCCCAGGGCCATGACGATGCCCCCGCAGCCGATGAGGCGCGGCCGGTGCCCGCGCGCCCCGAAGTAGCTGACGAAGAGGATGAGCGCCAGGTTCCCGATCTCGAAGCTGCTGGCGATCACGCCCACGTCCGCGCTCTGCAGGTTGAACCGCCGCTCCAGGGTGGTCAGCACGCTCACCTGCAGGGGCCACACAAAGGCGCAGGGTCAATCCCAGTGGACAGCATGGGGGGCGGCCCCTTCCAGCCTCGTGGCGCCCCTGCCCCTCGCCGCCCTCCCTGCAGGTTTGTACCGGATGCAAAAAGACACCCATGCAGGGTGATTGTCTAGTACAGCGGTTCTCAACCTTTTTAATGCCGCAACCCTTTAATACAGGTCCTCATGTTGTAGTGACCCCCAATCATAAAATTATTTTCATTGCTGCTACTTCATCACTGTAATTTTGCTACTGTTAATGAATCGTAATGTAAATACCTGTATTTTCTGATGGCTTTAGGCGATCCCTGTGTTGGTCGCTCGAGACCCACAGGTTGAGAACCGCTGGTCTAGTAAACCCCAAGAGCCCAATAAACGTTTACTCAGTGCGATAACCCTAGTCACACGGTGAGAGAATTCGCTTTCTAACTGGCAGAGCAGTTCCCCTTCCTGAAACGTCCCGCCTCTGCCCAGGAAGCACACTGTCCCCTACTCCGCCGCACTCAGGGCCCTCACATCCTGTGAAAGTCAGAGGTCACGGTGCCTCCAGGCCCCCAACTCAGCCTATTTATTTACAAAGCCCGTCTGGGAGGACACAGGAGCCAGGGCCTTCTCTCCGGGCGGCTGGCAGACACAAAGGAAATCAGTAAAATGAGACAAAAACCCAGCCAAGCGAGATGAGCTCCTCAGGATAAGCAGTAGCCCTTCACTTCCTTCTAGAGATTTCCAAACGATGCAGCTTTCCCTGGAGGCTGCCAGGGAGTTCCTTCCCGACTGTTCTATGTCCTCTACCCCCACCAAGGCCGCTCGGAAGGAATACCCTTATGCTTTCCCCCACCTCTCTATTCCTGCCCGCCTTCCGTTTGTTTAACGAATATTTACTCTCCACGACTGGCCTGATAATGCTCTGGTCACCACAGACAGAAACACAAGGAAGAGATGACACCGGGAACGCCTAGCGTGGATCTAGCCTTCCTCCACAGGTATAAGCGGCCACCAACTCCGCAAGTGCCCGGGCACATGTGCCGACACGCACACACCGTGTACACCTGTGGTGACCAGCACACACGGGCTCTAGTTACCGTTATTATAAAAACGAACAGTAACCCAGTGATTCTGCTTGGCCTTCCAGCTGCACACGTGGAGACAGACTCCGCCAGCCCCGAGGTCCCGGCACTGAAAGTTCCAGGAGGCTGGCCCTCCCGGTTCGCACCAATTGGTCTGGGAGACGCCTGGGCCCGGGGTTCCATTAAGGAGCCCCGGGGGATTCTGTGAGCTGACGCAACACCCCGCATTCCTCGCCCGACCCTTCAGCTCTGGTCCTGGGGGGCTCTGCCGAGCAGCCCCCCATCCGTGACCGGGGACAGGACAGCTGCGGACCCCTCTGTCACCTGCATTCCAAATCCAATGCCCGTTTCCACTGTGCTTTCTTTTTTTATATATATTATATATTTTTATTGACTTCAGAGAGGAAGGGAGAGGAAGAGAGAGAGAGAATATCAACTATGAGAGAGCATCACGGATCAGCTGCCTCCTGCACGCTTCCCACTGGGGATCGAGCCCACAACCCGGGCCTGTGCCCTGACAGGAAATCGAACCACGACCTCCTGGTACATAGGCCGAGACCCAACCACTGAGCCACACCAACCGGGCTCCATTGTGCCTTCTAACCCAGACAAAGCCATCCCTAGGTGTGTGGCTAGATTATTATTCTTCCAACACCAAATATTGGCAATTGTCGAGAAAAGAAATGTAGCCAGTCCTGGTCTCATTAAAACGGCTTTCAAATACTCCCCGCAAAAGTTCTGAGAGGTCTGGGGTGGGGTGTGGGGTGTGGGGAGGTAAAAAACAAGGCTTCATTCATTCAGCCCGTTCCTTTGTAACACAAGCAAGCACGCTGGCCTCCCTGCTCTAACCCAGGCTTACAATCCGCAAGGCAATGATGGAGGGAACCCCATGGCCTGGGAGAGGGGGGCTTCGGGGTCCACCCAGGCCTCGGTGGTGAAGCCAGAGATGCCCAGCAGAGGCCAGATGCAGAAACAAGCAGGCACCCCACCGAGGCAGGTCCCCTGGGGACACGAGAGTCACTTGGCTCAGTCCGGTGACCTCCCGCTGTGAGTGGAGGGCAGTGACGGTGGCAGGAAGGGTGGGCAGGTGGGCCAGGCTGGAGCGGAAGCCCGATTGCCAGGAGGCTTAACGGCACCCCTGCTTGGCAGCGCATCTGAAAGCGCGGCATCCGCTTGGTGGGAGCAGGGGCGCCCTGTCTCGAACTGTCACGCAGGTACCGACAGCTACGGTGACAGATCAGGCGGAGGGGCAGGGACAGCTGTGGCAAAAGGAGAACAAGCAGCTCTTGAGAGAGACTGGCGCCCGCCGGGGCTCGCAGCTCCGTCCGGCCTCCCGCCTGCTCTCGGCAGGGCGCCCGCAGCGGTGACAGGAAGCCCTGGCCCTGGCCTCCCTGACTCGGCCTCGGGGACGCCCCTAGATCAGAGGCTGGTGTCCTCCGTTGCTGACAGCACGGCTTGGGGAAGGCGGGCTAAGGAAGCCTGCAGGAGGCCAGAGGCCCCACTTGTGGCTTTTATGGGGCGGCGACAACCCATCGAGGAGGGGGTGCGTGCTAAAGGGGAACCCCCATCTTCCTAAATGGGAAACAGCTTGGTCATTGGAGACCAGGGAGAGGAAACTACAGGAGGAAACGTGCAAGTATCCTTGCCCCGTGCCAAATGCGTATGAAGCCGTTAATAAAGAACGCTTCTGTATCAGGTTTCTACTACAATAATTAAAAAAAAATAAAAATAAAAATAAAGGAGGAGGGGTTGTACCTCAAAATCTCCTGGAGCACATGGTTAAAAAAAATACAGATTCCCCGCCCTGGCCGTTTTGGTTCAGTGGATAGAGCGTTGGGCCTGCAGAATGAAGGGCCCTGGGTTCCATTTGGGTCAAGGGCACACATATCTCAGCTGCAGGCTCCTCTCCAGCCCAGGCCCTGGTCGGGGCTCTTGCAGGAGGCAACCCATCGATGCGTCTCTCTCACATCGATATTTCTCTCTGTCTCTCCCTCTCTCTCCCACTCTCCCTAAGAAATCTATGGGGAAATACCCGCGGGTGAGGATTCACAGAAACCCAGGTTCCCCAACGCTGAGATAAGGCCCGGGCCTCTGAGGTTCTAGAAAGCACCTGGGGTCTCTGATGCCCCCTGGGGGCTGAGGACCAGGCCCCTGGCCCTGCGGGTCCACGCACGCACTCACCGTCCCCCTAGAGCTGTGGTTCTCGCCCTGCGGTGGCAGCAACATCATTGGAGTCTCCCAGCCCGCAGGCCCCAGCCGCAGAGTGCGGGCAGGGCCCGGTCTGGCCCGGTCTACGGCTGCTCGTTCTCCCAGCGCCCAGGTGATGCTCATGTGCTCGTCAGGAGCCCTGATTCCAGAACTCGGCTCCCCTGGCCTCCCTCTGCGGCAAACCCAGCCCCGCAGGACGCAGGGCTTGCTTTTAAATGAGCTGCCCCGGACAGCACCCTCATTTCCAGGTCACAGACACGCTCTCCGGAGGGGAAAGGCGGGCTGCACTGAGGGCGCCTGAAGCACGGTCAGGCCCTCGGCAGAGATGGCGGCCAGCCCAAAGGGAGACCGTCAGATCTCGCTGTCACCAAGGTCGTGGGGCGGGAGGCCCCAGAGGCCGCAGCTCACCTTCCAGAGGGTCGGGGCTGTAGGAATGCGGTGAGAAGCCACTGTCTGAGGAGCGGTGCCGGAAGCCCGTTGCTCCCATGAGCCCCCTCGCCTTCTTGCTCCGCCCTGCGCCGCGGGCCGGACCTGAACTAGAATCACCTGGGAAGCTTTGGGAACACAGGACTCTAACCTCTGAGCGCTGGGCCGGTCAGGAGAGCTTCCAGAGCTCCTGGACGCAGGCCGGTGGAGGTAGGGGTGCGCAGAGAGTGTGCGTGGGACACTGCAGAGGACGTACACGCATGGACAGTGCAACCTGGTCATAGCAGTGTGGCCTCAGGACAGAGGAGCCTCAAGTTCAAATCTGCCTCTACCGATGGTGGGCACATACGTGCATGCAGTCACTGAGTGGCCAGGTGATGATCTCTGAAGGCATAATAATTGGCCACGCAGTGTATATCCCATATAATAAAAGGCTAATATGCAAATTGTCTCCTCGACCAGAAGTTCGACCAGCAGGCAGGCTGGCCAATCGCCCATGTCCCCTCCCCCTGGCCAGGCTGGTCAGACCCCACCAATGCACGAATTCATGCACCAAGTCTCTAATACACACACACACACACACACACACACACACACACACTGAGTGGACAGATTATTATGCGTTCAGAGATTATAATAATCTGGCCACTCAGTGTATGTTACAGTGCAACGACTTAAACACTTCGGATGTATCCACTTGCACATTTGATTGCATTATTTGAACGTTTAATTTAAAATTATTTTTAAAAGAAGAAAATATCTAGCTTTGACTGCAGTTGGCCAAGTCCATCGTTCTTAGCCTGCTTGCACACCTGTGTGGTGCGGGACGCTGCTGGAGGCATGCTATGCGGCCACAGCTGGTACACAGCGGGTACACAGGTGTGCGTGCTCTGGCTGACTTTCCGTTCCTTTCCCAGCATGATGCCTGCTCCGTGGCCCACACCAGAGACCTAACTGTGGCTGCAGACAACGCTGGCCTGGGGGAGCGGACAGTCTGAGGAGGACACATCCCACAACAGCACAGCCTCCAACCGGGGGCACGTGGCAGAGCACGGGGGGCTCCAGCAGATCCAGCCTCCTGCGCGGGGAGAAAAGCATGTCCCTGATACCACAGGGATGGACTGGAGTGTGGCAGGTTTGCGGGGGGGGGGGGCA
>PVJN01031040.1:0-25154 GCA_004026805.1 Lasiurus borealis | reverse complement strand
ATGAGTTTGTCAACAGAGCGGCAAATCGCGGCTCTCAAGTTGCATGGGGCTTGCAAGTCGCAATTTGCCGACTATTACCCTAGCTGATTTGGCTCAGTGGATCAGCCTGTGGACTGAAGGATCCTGGGTTTGATTTTGGTCCAGGGTATATACTTTATTACAGGCTCAATCCCCGGCCCTGGTCAGAGATTATGTGGGGAGGCAACCAATTGCTATGTCTCTCTCACATCAATGTTTCTCTCTCCATCTCTCCCTCTCCCTTCCACTCTCTCTCTCTCTCAAAAAAAACCCACAAATCAATGGAAAAAATTCTCTGGTGAAGATTAACAACAACAAAAAAGAAAATTTGCATTTATATAGACACAAGGGAGAAGGCCATGTGAAGACAGAAGCAGAACCTGGAGTGATGTGTCTACAACCCAGGAAGGACTAGGAATGCTGACAACCCACCAGTAGCTAGAAAAACAGGAAGAATAGTCCCTTAGAGGCTTCAGAGGGAGCAGGCCCTGCCAACACCTTGATTTCAGACTTCTGGCCTTCAGAACAAGGAGAGAAGTAATTTATGTTGTTTTAAGTCACCAGGCTTATGGTATTTTGTTATGGGAGCCCTAGAAAATGGATACAAAAGGTGATATTTAGTCTGTGACCTACCAGATCCAGAGAAGGCAGCTGTGTAAACCACCTGGCAAAGAGAACACGTGTGACTGGAGCATGTTGGAGATAAGAATGGAGAGGTGAGCAGCACACAGGTCAGATAGGGCCCTGTGGAGAGGGTTTAAGATCAAGTGCATTGGGAAGCCATTGCTGCACTTTTATTTACTTTTTTTAAAAAAGAAAGAGTATATAGAAAGTCACAGAGGGAGAAGTGAGCTATAGAAGAAATGAGCTTAGGAAGATGTTACAAAGGCAAAAGAAGGGTCCTGGAGCTTATGATAAAGAGAAATAAGGAAAACTCATCTGGGGGGTCTGGGCAAGGGAAGGCTGGGGGCATTCTCCAAAGAGAGAGCCAACCATCACTGCATTTTAAACAAGAAAATGTTATGACCCAATTTAGGATGGGAACTATTTCACTTAACTCTTTTGTGACATGGAATATAGATCTGAGGCTAAACTGTGGGATTTGTTATTTTTCCTCACTATTTTAGCCTAAATTCCCTGAGGCAAGAATGAATATGTTAATATTTTATTTGGAACATGCAAACAGGGCAGCAAGGGTGAGAAAAGATGGGAGTGAAGCAAAGGAGGATGTGAAATGATGTAAATAATGAGTGTTATGGGCTAAATTGTGTCCCTCAAATTCATATGTTCTAGTTTTAACACACACACACACACACACACACACACACACACACACACCACTCTCAGAATGTGACTATCTGTAGATGGGTCTTTAAAGGAGTGATTAAGGTAAAATGAGGTTATATTGGTGGAACTCTAATCCAATGTTGTTGGAAGCTGCGCATTGCCTTCACTAGAAGAAAGAGGTGGGCAAGGAACCCGGAAGGTTGGTCAACCTTGAGACTCTGGCAAGGGTCAGAGTCATTCAACCACTGTCTGGTGGAGACAAATAGAGCTGAAGCAACTTCCACCTTTTAGTCTTATGTAAATTCTTACTGATAAGATAGTTTGCCTGTTACTATAGCTGCCTAAGGGCTATAGATGGATCCCAAACCTGAATCAAAGGGACCTCGAGGCCAGAGCAAAGCAGAGCCCACTCGGGTTTTCGCCTGGCCCCCAATTCCCAAATTAATATTTTCTTGTCTAGTCTCTTTCATTTGTGTGTGGCCTCCTCCAGAGCCTGAACCCTGAATCTGAACCCTGAACCACAGGGGATGTGGGGGACATTCACACAATATGAATGATGCCATATAAGTAACAGAGACTCCAAGGATGCACACACACAAGGTGAGGCCCCGTGAGGACAATACAGTGAGAAGGCGGCCGCCTGCAAGCCCAGGAGAGGCTCGGGAGGAACCCAGCCTGTGTGGCCTTGTTCTTGGGCTTTCAGCCTCAGGACTGTGAGAAAATAAATTTCTGTCAAATTCTATTGTAGCAGCCTAAGCAGACTCAATGTCTTTGGTGAAGTCATTCGAACATCTGAAAGCAATAGTATTTTCCACAGATACTCTTGCTTTCTTTGTAGTGGAGATTTAAGAAGAAATCACAGTGAGGAAATTAACCTTGAGAAGGACTCTGAAGCCTCAAGCAATTTGTGGCTATGTCTGTGATGGGGTCTGCATTGTGATTTTATCACACTCGTCTCCCTCAAAGTTTCCTCTGAGTCACAAAACACCCCAAAACTGATGCCTCCAACCAAATGTGTAGCATGAATTCCTGCCCTGACTCAAGGTGACTGTCCCTCTCTCTGGGACATAGAAGGCAGAAGTGTATGGCATGTTTCTTCTTTTGCTTCAACTTCTAATACATTCCTTTTCCTAACCTTTGCTCTCCTTTCAATGCAAGGGCAACTTCAAACCAAAGAGAGTGTTCCTGCCTGAAGTCATCACATCACAGGATCAGCCTGCCTGATCTGGAATCCTGGCAAAGCACCTGTTAGTAGTCACATCAATTTGTCAGATGACCTACTCTGTAAAAGAGAAACAATAATGATATCATGGGACAAACCAAGGGATGGCAGAGGTAAACACCTGAACTTGCTGCCTTGCACAACAACTTCAAAACTACAACTAAAGATAAAATCGAGGTCATCCAGAACCACAGGAAGGCTGGCTAAGTGGACATTCTACAACTAGAAGGGAAGAGAAAAGCACACTGAGATTCAGAGAAGCTGCAGAAGTTAAGTGCGGAAGTACGGAGTCACGCGCACGAGAGGAGAGGGCTGGCAACTGAATACCGGGCTCTTTTCCAATCCGGAGGGAGACACAAGCTCCTGGCTGCTTTGAACTCCAGTTCTGGGCGAGACTCTGGAGACCCAGACTCATACGGGGAGAAACTGGACTGTCTGGCATCAGAGGGAACTTGAGGGCAGCTTTCTCTCAGAGGTGCTGGCTGCGATTATCAAGGGACAGTTAGAGCAGGACTGACTAGAAGCCATTGCTGTTTGCTCTGCCCTGAGACTCTGCCCCACCCAATCTGTGCACAGAGGCTTTTGCATATAAATGGCCTGGTCCTTTGAAATCTAAACTTACCTAACAAATTGCAGCTGAGTCAGAGAGATCCAGAACATCCAAAAGATACCCAAGGCTCCACAGCAGCTTGTATTGCTTCACAGCTGGGCCTCATCTGGGTACCTCCAAAACCCAAACAAAAAAGAGGAATCTGCAGATCTCTTCGTAGCTCCTTATGGGTGGCCTCAGGCAGAGGCTAAATTAGCACCTCCTTGGAGATCCAAGAGCCAGTGTACCCAGGGGAAAGAGTAGGACCATCTAAAATACAACTCCTCAGATCCATTTGAGACACACTCAAGGGGCAGACTCAGTGAGCACCAAAGCCCCACTGAAGCAAGTCTTGCCTCAAAAGGGTGTCTCCACACAGAAGTTCTCCCAGCATAGACACAGCTGATCCTCACAGCTAATTGGTCTAGAGGTCAATTCCTCCCAGTGATACCAACAACAATCAAGGCTTAGCTACAGCAAGACTGTACACACAGCCCACAAAGGGGTGCACCAAGAGTGTCCACCTCAGGTAACTGGGAAGCTGAGCCACTGGGCCCTATATGACACCTAGCACACAAAGCCACCCTATCAACTCAGGGAAGCAGTCAAAATGCAGAGACACAGAAACAGGTCACAAATGAAAGAAATGAAGGAAAACAACTCGATATAGAGTTCAAAACCACAGTTATAAGTTTTTTCAAGAATTTTCTAGAAAAGGCTGAGACCCTCAAGGATATGAAAAAGGACCAACTAGAAACTAAGCAAACACTGACTGAAAAAAGAATATACAGAGATCCAACAGCAGACTAGAGGATTGCAAGAATCAAATCAAAGATTTGAAAATAAAAGAAGCAAAAAACACCCAACCGGAAAAGAAAAAAAATCCAAAAATAAGAAGATAGTGTAAGGAGCCTATAGGAAAACTTCAAGCATAACAAAATCTGAATTATGGAAATGCCAGAAGAAAAGAAAGAGCAAGATATTGAACACCTATTTGAAGAAATAATGACTGAAAACTTCTCCACTTGGTGAAAGAAATAGACTTACAAGTCCAGAAAGCGCACAGAACCCCAAACAAAAGGAATCCAAAGAGGACCACACCAAGACACATCATCACTAAAATGCTAAGAGCAAAAGACAAAGAGAATATTAAAAGCAGCAAGAGAAAAACAGTTAGTTACATACAAGGGAGCACCCATATGACTGTCAGCTGATTTCTGAACAGAAACCATGCAGGCCAGAGGGGAGTAGCAGGAAATATTCAAAGTGACGAATGACAAGAGCTTACAACCAAGATTACTCTACCCAAAAAAGCTATCATTCAGAATTGAAGGGCAGATGAAGATCTTCATAGATAAGAAAAAGCTAAAGTAGTTAGTTCATCACCACAAAATCAGGATTATATGAAATGCTGAAGGGTATTCTTTAAGAAGAGGAAAAGGAATAAAAAGATAAAGATAAAAATTATGAACAATAAAGTGATAACAAATACATACCTATCAACAAGTGAATCTAAAAATCAAGTGAATAAGAAATCTGGAGACTCTCCCCCCTCCCCATGTGGTAGTCAGTTCAGGAACCCTTCTCCCCCTCCCTACTTGGGAGTCCATTCTGTGGGACTCTTCCCTCTCCCCACGTGGGAGTCTGTACTTGTTCTTCAATAAATCTCCATCTTTGCTATAAAAAAAAAAAAAGAAATCTGATGATCCGAAACTGGTTTGGCTCAGTGGATAGAGCATCAGCCTGTGGACTGAAAAGTCCCAGGTTTGATTCCGGTCAAGGGCATGTACCTTGGTATTGGGTACATCCCCAGTAGTGGGTGTGCAGAAGGCAGCTGATCGATGTTTCTCTCTCACTGATGTTTCTAACTCTCCCTCTCCCTTCCTCTTTGTTAAAAAATCAATAAAATGCATTTAAAAAAAAAAGAAATCTGATGAGCAGAATAAACTAGTGAATATAATAGAATCAGGGACATAGAAAGGGAGTGGACTGACAATTCTTGGGGGGAAGAGGGTGTGATGGGTGCGTGAAGAGATTGGACAAAGGTTTTACACCTATGGATGAGGACAGTGGCGAGGAGAAAGGACATGGGGTTGTGGGTGAGGAATCAGGTGCAGGCGAGCTATGGGGGAAAAAAAGAGGAGCATCTGTAATAGAATGAACAATAAAGATTTATTTAAAAAACAAAACAAACCATTTAAGAAAAAAAAGAAGAGAAAGGAGAATAAAAAGGTAAAAATAAAAATTATGAACAACAAATATATACCTATCAACAAGTAAATCTAAATAAGTGAATTAAAAATCTGATGAACAGAATAAACTGGTGAATATAATAGAATCAGGGGCATAGAAAGGGAGTGGACTGGCAATTCTGTGGGGAAAAGGGGTATAGGAAGAAACTGGACAAAAATCGTACACCTACAGATGAGGACAGTGGAGGGGTGGTTAAGGCAGAAGATGGGGTGGGAGCCGGGTGGAGGGGAGGTATGGGGGCAAAAAGAAACAATTGTAATAATCTGAGTAAAGATTTATTAAAAAGTAATAATGATATCACCTATCACATGAGTTGTTGTGGGAGTTAAATGAGATAATACTTAGAATACCAGCAGTGGGGGCTGGAAAGTCGGAGTGATCCACTCAGGGGATCACATTACCACTGTGTAGAGAACACTTGAGAAGATTTTACTTTCTCATCAAATAAAACAGTAGAGAGAGTTCCCTCTCCTATCAGGTATGGCTAGGTCATTATTTGATCCTCATGGTTTGGAACATTCCCCAGATTAGCAACATCTTCCCAGAGTCCTCCTGTCAAACACTCTTTGTCTTCTCTGAGTGACTCTAAAATCCCAAGGACCCATAACTACTGCTGGTTTGAGTCCAGAAATAGATACATCTCAAGCAGAGTGTGCTGCTTGGGGAGGTAGCTGCCTGATTCATCAATTTTATCCCCTGGGCTATAGCACTTTGACCAAAAGCCTTTCTGTTTCCTACTAACTTTTAGGAGAATTTCTAATTTTAATAAATAACAGCACACGCATTTTTCTGGGAGCTCCCTGGGGCTAGCTATACTATCAAGGCATGTTCATATTTCCATTTTCAATCATTTACTCCCTTCCTTGCTGGCACTATTTTTAAAACTTTCCAATCAAACCGAAGCAACTTCAGAAAAGCAGCTGACCACAACACGGTTTGATTCAATTCTAGAGAAAACCTGACTTTTTGAAAAAAAGCTTTTTAAAAAAGAAAGGTTCCCACCAATTCATCCTTTCAAGTCAATGAGAACTTCCAATCTTATTAAATAGCTGCTGTTTTGGCAATTGCTCTGAGTTAGTAGAAAAGTAGTTACAATATTTAAATTCACTTTACTTATGAGCTTTTTAACTGCTCTTGACTCCCCAAATCTTATGTGCTATAATAAAATTAGAAACATATGAATAATTTGCATACATTAAATTTTGGAATTGTTCCCTGACCAGTGTGGCTCAGATCATTGGAGCATCGCCCCATGTACCAAAGGGTCGTAGGTTACATTCCCTGTAAAGGTGTGAGCGAGCCAGACAGGGGGCCCAGCCCCAAAAGATTGCCCTGTAGGCAGAATGGTGGAGCCAGTGAGGGGGCAATGCCAGGCCAACGCAGGGTGCCGAGTGGGGCTGCAGGGCAGTGAGGCTGGGGATGCAAACTGGGGCTGTGAGGCTGAGGGCATAAGGTAGGGCCCGATCCCCGCAGGCCGCCCTGAGGGAACCCCACCTGTGCACAAATTCATGTTCCAGGCCTCTAGTATTGGAATAAATGCTCATATGTGATTCAATCCTGTCTCTGCTCAATTGGCTCAAGTAGTGACAGGCAACACAGATCCATTGTCTGGTTATTACCACACCCCCCTCAAGTAAGAGAAATCAGGGTGCTGTAAAACAGACATGAAGGGGAGTCAACAGATATAAGATGTATTTGAAGAATTTACTGAAAGTTTGAAATGATGTAGAAAGAGAATAAATTGGAGAAGTCAATGATAAGTACTTGGCCATGGTGAGTGTGGGAGAGGTAAGATGAGCCTGTGGTTTTTATTTAAGAGACACAGTTGAAGGGTGATGTCACAAACTCACGGGGTTTGGTGGAGGAGCAGCTCTGTGCAAAATGATGACAGAGCATGGACACATCTCAAAGCTTGCATATGGAAATCTCCCCATCAACCCCCTTAACTTAATGGGGCTTAAATGTTGTAGAAGAGAAAAAAATATTTTCTAGGTTCTTGGCTAAGATACAGATTAACAGGAGAAAAACAAATTTAATTATGTATGTATTGCCAAGACTGGTTTGGCTCAGTGGATGGAGTGTAAGCTTGTGGACTGAAGGGTCCCAGGTTCGATTCCTGTTGGGGGCAAGTTCCTTGCTTGTGGGCACATCTCCACTGTGGGGCGTGCAGGAGGCAGCTGATCGATGTCTCTCTCTCATTGATGTTTCTGACTTTCTATTTCTTTCCCAACCTCTCTGTAAAAAATCAATAAAATATATATTTTTTAAAAATCTAATTATATATGTATGTAGGGGAGCCCCACAAAAATATGTGACTCCAAGATGTGGCCAGAGCAGGAATTTTTTATACTTTTTAGACAAAGAAACAATCAATATGTGAAGAATTGGTAAGGCAGGAGGATTTAGGCTGGGTGTAGTAAACAGTAAAGAATTTAAAAGATTTGTTTATATAGCCTTCTGGGCTCTAAATCCTCTATCTCAGGTGATAAGGATGCCTTCTACCCTCCAGATATAGGGAGAGCACCTTTCACTTGAGGGCCAGCTGTGGAAATAATGAAACCTTTCTTTTGTTATTAAACATAACACTTCGAAGAGCAAATTCTTTTCTACCATGTTAGCATTCTATAGCTCCCTAGTGGCTGAGTCTGATGGTATAGACCAGTGGTTGGCAAACTGCCACTCTGTTGACTAATGAGTTTGCCGATCACTGGTGTAGACAGAGTAGACCCCAGCCCCAGCATCTCTGCTTGGACAAATACTTTGACTTCACATAAGAGCCTAAGCTGTGATGTGAGAATATCCCACCAAAGGCCACAAGGCTCCCCATCACTAAGCTAGAAAGTCTCATTGCCACTCACAGACCTTCCTATTAAAAGGCTCCATCACCTGGACCCATACCTGGAAAAGTGTCATTGGCCAATATTCATGTTACCTCCTATCTGATCTTACTTTTCTTGGATTCCCCAGGTTGTACCTCAGAGGTGGGCTCTCTGTCTGATTTACTGGATCTTAAACACACACGCACGCACGCACATACACACAACACATCAAAACATCAGAATGAGGGCTTTAGGGTCAAAATTCCATCTTGAAGACCTGGATTCAAAAGCATGGTTTTTTCCTGCTCATTATATAAGTTTCAGTGAGTTTATTAATCTCTCTGAGAGCCTCCTATTCTTCTTGGGTAAAATAGGAATGAAAACATGCCCACCTGTAGCATTTTTAGAGAAAAAGGAAGGGAGAGAAAGACATCACTGTAAGAGAGAAACATCTATCGGTTGCCTCCAATATGCACCCCAACTGGGGATCAAACCCGCAACCTAGATATGTGCCCTTACTGGGAATGGAGCCTGCCACCTTTTAGTATACAGGATGATGTTCCAACTAACTAAGCCACAGAAGTCAATTTTAGGTTCTAGTCATTTAAATGGGGGGAAAATGTCACAGAATAGTATTAAGGGGTGATTTTATTTCCATCTAAAATTTAAATATCATATACACATGTTAATACAGTGGTATCTCGAGATACGAGTGCCCTAACATACGAGATTTTTGCGATACAAGCAATTTTTGCTTTGAAATCCGAGCAACATTTGAGATGGGAGTAATCGCGGGGATCGGGCCGGCTGCACACGACCCACCAGTTTACCACGACTCGAGCTTCTCATAGTTTCCCACACCTCAAGGTTAAACTTGTATCTCGAGGTACCACTGTATATGCATTTAAAAAACTGGGAAAGAAGAGAATAGACAGAGCCATAAAAGCTGTTATTAAATGCCTATTATGTGCTAGGTATTGAGAACATACAGATAAATAAGAAATTAGAATGTCACTTCCATGAAGGAAGAGAACTTGGGCTGTTTTGTTCTCTTTGCTCCCTATGTCTTGCATATAATATGTACTCAATGAATATATATGGAAAAGAAGGAAAGGAGGAAAAGAGAGAAGGAGGGAGTCCCTGTTCCCAAGTGACTCATAGCTTAGTGTTGACACAGATATGTTAGCAGATGACTTTTCTGAAAAGGGTCAATGCGGAGAATTCTGGAAGAAATGGCTTCTAGTTGGTAGGGTAGGGGTTTTGCATAAACCATCTCTCATCCTTATGGCATCACCCCCTTTCATAGAAGTTGGTTGAAAAGTCATTTTACACTCAGCCCATTTTCAAATTCAAAGCTTATCTGGCTACAAAGACAGTGCTTGGCCCTATAAAGGAGAACCAGATTATCCAGGCTGAGTTGGGGGCAGAATTGCTGGTAATGAACACCTCCAAACTGGGTTTTAGAGAGCCAGAACTTGGAAAACAACGCCTTTTTTTTGTCAGTATCTAGGGGAAATTGTCTTCAGACAACTCAAAGGTGACACCCAATGTCACTATGGGGAACTACACAGAAACCCTACCAGTAAATAGTGGTCCTGGAAGATAGAGTGATGGGAGACCTTTGCTGTTGACGATTTCATTACTGGGTTCTTCTCTGATTCCTTTCTGATAGCTTTTGCTTAATTACAGATGCATTGGAATAGCAGAAGCCTCCAGAGGAAACACAGATTTGGGCTAAATTCTTTCTAGAGACTAACTAGTCATCCAGATCTGGTAACAACCTCTGTTGTCCCTCTTATCTGCTATGTAGATGTTTTTTCACTTGTACAATGGAGATGATGATACCTATTTTGCAAGGCTGCCATGTACAGTAAATGAGATAAACTATGTGCACATTATAAAATAGAAAAAGCCTAGCAAGTGATGTCATTACTGAGACCTTATTAAACCTTACTAAGCATTTGACATAATTTGTCTTTTTTTAAAATCCTCTCAACAACCCTACTATTTCTATCCTCACTGTGTAGGTGGGGAAAACAGGTCCAGAGAGAATGGCCAAGGTTGTGTGCTAATAAATGGCCAAGTGAGGATTCAAATCCAGGCCATGGACTTCATGAAGTCTACCCACTGTGAATCAGAATACCACAGTAATTCGAGTGTATAATTGTTAAGAAAACTAGATTAAATGTATCCGATTATAAAATGGGCAAAGGAGTTCTGGCTGGTGTGGCCCAATTGGTTAGATGTCATTCTGTGCACCAAAAGGATGCAGATTCAATCTCTGTGCCGGGCTAATTCGAGAGGCAATTGATTGCTGTTTGCCTCTCTCTCCTGCTTCCTCTCTCTCTCTCTAGAATACATGAAAAACTTATCCTCATTTGAGGGCTTAAAAATAAATAAATGTTCTTCACTTTCGCTGCAAAACCACTACTGTGTCCTGGGTTTCAGGCTATACCTATCCATTGCAAAGACCTGGGTTCAAATCCCAGCTCTGACAGTTACTAATTGTAACTGCAAGTTACTGAACATCTTTCAAAGCTTTGGTTTATTTATATATATAAAAGCCTAATATGCAAATTGTCCCCACAAAAGCTTGAACTGGCGACCGATCACTCGCTATGACATGTGCTGACCACCAGAGGGAACAAAGGAAGGCCCTGACCAGCAGCCAGCAGGCAGGGAAAGAAGGCCCTGACTGGCAGCTGGACAACCCCAATCAGGCCTAATCACCGACCAGGCCTAGATACTCTACCCATGCACAAATTTTGTGCACTGGGCCTCTAGTTAAGCTATAAAACAGAATCAGAATGCTTCCACCTAAGATGGTGGCATAGGTACTCACATCTTCCCACAACCATATCAAAATTACAACTAAACTACAGAACAACCATCATTCAGCACTGCCTGAAATATAGCTGAACAGAAGTTCTATAACTAAAGATAGAAAGAAGAAGCTAGCTCAGGCTGGTGTGGCTCAGTTGGCTGAGTGAGACAGAGGGTTCCTGGAGTCCCAGGCATTCCTCTTAAAGGGCCCATACACAGACTTACTCAGACTCACTTGCTCTGAGCTCCAGGGCTAGGCCAGCAACTTGAAAGGCACCAGGGACATATAGGCTGAATCTTCTGGCTTGGGGATGAGAGTTGGAGAGCCAGTTTTCTTTCTGTCTTGGTTCATGCTGCAAACTTTTTTAAAATCTCTCAAGGATTCACAAACCCCAAACTAGCCGCATCTGGCCTCAGCGTGGCCCATAGCTCTTGCTAAGCAGTTCCAGACCCCTTGGTTTGCAGCCTGGCCTCTCCTGGGCAACTCTAAAGTAGCACAAGAGCAGCTGTCTGCATATTGCTTTGTAGCTCATGCCCAGATGGCCCTGGGCAGAACATAGGTAACATTCAATCTTGCCTTGCACCTCCCTAGAGGCCCCATAGCCAGACACCTGATGGGCAGTTTCAACTATGCTGAAACACCACTCAACCACCTTCATGAGCAACCACCTTCATGCTCAAGGGGCAGACTCAGCAGAGCCTACTAAAGAGAGTCCTGCTCTGTGGGATCAGCGCCTCCACAGAAGCTCCACTGTAGTTGCTATAGTATCAGCCAGTCCTTATAGCCCATCGGCCAAGGGTAAATCTCTCCCATTGACATGCCAATAGCAATCAAGATTCAAATACAACAGGAGGGTCACACAGGGGCATAGCACACTTGAAGCAGTCAGCTCAGGTGACTGGGGAAGCTGTGCACTAGGCTCTAAAGGACACTTACTTCATAAGGTCACTCTACCAAGACTGGAGACAAAGCAGCTTTACCTAATATATAGAAACAAATACAGGGAGGCAGCCAAACTGAGGAGACAAAGAAACAGGTCCCAGATGAAAAAACAGAACAAATTCCACAAAAAACAAGTCAAACTATAAAAAAAGGAGACAAGCAATCTACCAAATGCAGAGTTCAAAACACTGATACTTAATGAACTTAGCAGAAGAGTAGATGAACTTAGTGAGGACTTCAACAAAGAGATAGGGAAATGCTTTTTAAAAGTCATAAATGAAGAATATATTACAGGGGATCAACAGTAGAGTAAACAAAGCAGAGGATCAAATCAGATATTTGGATGATAAGAAAGCAGAAAACACCCAATCAGAACAGCAAAAAAATAAAAGATTCGAAAACAGTGAAGATGGTTTAAGAAACCCCTGGGACAACATGAAGAGTACCAACATTCACTTCATGTAGGTGCTGAAAGGAGAAGAGAGAGTAAAGAATTGAAAACCTATTTGAAAAAATAATTACAGAAAACTTCCCTAACTTGGTGACGGAAATAGACAAACAAGTCTGAGAAACACAAAGAGTCCCTAACAAGATGAACCCAAAGAAGCCAACAGCAAGATACATCATAATTCAAATGCCAAATATTAAAGACCAAGAGAGAACCTTTAAAACGGCAAGAGAAAAGTAGTTAGTTTTCTATAAGGGAGCTCCAGTGGTGTTTCCAAACAAACCACTTGTCTTGGTTCATGAGAGAGCCACTCTAGGAAGCTTATTTCTCAACAGAAACTTGGTAAGTCAAAACAGATTGACATGAAATATTCAAAGTAAAGTAAAGCAAGGACCTACAACTAAGATTACTCTACCTAGAAAAGGTATCATTTACAATTGAAAGACAGATAAGCAGCTTTCCAGATAAAAAAAAGTTAATCATCACCAAACCAGTTTTATATGAAATGTTTAAAGATCTTCTTTAAGGGAAAAAAGAAAAAAATATATGAATAATAAAATGGCAATATATACATATCTATCAACAATTACTTTAAATGCAAACAGATTAAATGTCCAATCAAAAGATACAGTGTGGCTGAATGGCTAAAAAAAACAAGACCCATCTTAACTGGTTTGGCTCAGTGGATAGAGTCAGCCTGTGGCTCAGGGTCCCAAATTCCATTCCAATCAGGGGTGTGTACCTTGGTTGCGGGTTCATCCCAGTGAGTGGTGTGCAGGAGGCAACTGATTGATGTTTCTCTCTCATCAATGTTTCTAACTCTTTCTCCCACTCCCTTCCTCTCTGTAAAAACTCAATAAAATAAAATTAAAAAAGAAAAAGAAAATAAGACCCTTACATATGTTGTCTATAAGAGACTCACTTCAGATCACAAGACACAAATATATTAAAAGTAAAGAGATATTTACTGAAAATATCCAGTAAATATTAAATGGGAATGGAAAAAAAAAACTGGAGAAGCAATACTTATACCATACAACATAAACTCTAAAACAAAGGCTATAACAAAAAACAAAGAAAGATCCAGCATTCAACTTCTGGGTATTTATCCAAAGAAATCCCAAACTCTAAATTGAAAAGACATATATCTATATCTATATCATCTATATCTATATCTATATCTCTCTATCTATCTATCTATCTATTTTTTATATATTTATATGTATAAAAACAGAATTACCGGTCAACCAGTCACATTGATGCATCTATATCTATATCTATATCTATATGTATATATCTATATATATAAAAGCCTAAGTGACCATTACAATATAACAACCGGTTAACCAGTCGCTATGATGCACACTGACCACCAGGGGGCAGATGCTAAATGCAGGAGCTGCCCCCTAGTGGTCAGTGTGCTCCCACAGCCAACCTCCCAGTCATCCACCACCCCCTGCAAGCTGGCCAACCTTCTGCAGTCCCAAGGAGCCCTGATCACCAGCCAGACTGAGGGGACCCCCCCACCCATGCACAAATTCGTACACTGGGCTTCTAGTATATTCATATGTACATTGCACCATTATTTATAACTAGAGGCTTGGTGCACAAATTCTTGCATGGGTGGGGTCCGGCCAGCCTACCCTGATGGGGACCAATCAGGGCCCGCTGGCCCGGAAGGGAGTTATGTGGGGAGAGGCTGCGGGTAATTGGCCGGCCAGCCCCACTCCAGATTGAGGTAGGGGAGCTGATTGTGGTGAGACTGGCTGGTGGTAAAGACCACAGGCAGTTGACCAGTTGGCTCTGCCCCTGATCAGGGTTGGGGGGGCTGATCAGGGGCCAGGTTAGCTGGGGAGAGGGGCTGCAGGAGGTTGGAGGGAGGGCTGATCAGGGCCCTGATCCGGCCAGTTGGCCACCACAGTGCACATGATAGTAACCTGTCATTCCGGTCATTCTGGTTGTTCCCTCATTCTGGTTGCTTGGCTTTTATTTATATAGATAGCCAAGATATAGAAGCAACCCAGGTGTCCATCAATAGATGAATGGATAAAAAAAAAAAAGTTGTGTATATAATACCCTGAAATATTACTCAGCCATAAAAAAAGAATGAAATCTTGCCATTTCCAACAACATGGATGTACCTACGGTATATTGTGCTGAATGAAGTAAGTCAGACAGAGAAAGACAAATGCCATATGAATTTAGTTATATGTGTAATAAAATAAAAAAAATATCTGGCCTGTTTGGTTCAGTGGTTAGGGATTTGGCCCACAGATCAAAAGGTCTTGGGTTCCATTCCTGATCAAGGGAATGTACCTCAGTTGCAGGTTCATTATGGGCCCTGGTTAGGGCATGTGTAGGAGGCAACCAATCAATGTGTCTCTCTCACATTAATGTTCCTCTCTCTTTCTTCCTCTCCTCTCCTCTTCTCTCCTCTCCTGTCCTCTCCTTTCTTCTCCTCTCCTCTCTTACTTCCTTTTCATCTCACTAAAAATCAGTGGAAAAAATATCCTTAGGTGAAGATTTTAAAAAATAATAAATAAGTAAATAAATAAACAAACAACTAGACCAGAAACAGACTCATAAATACTGAGAGCATGTTGATGGTTGCCAGATAGGAAGGGGGTCTGTGGGGATGGGTGAAAAAAGTGAAGGGATTAAGAAGTACAAATAGGCAGTTACAGAATAATCATGAAGATATAAAGTACAGATTAGGGCCTAGCTGGTTTGGCTCAGTGGACAGAGCATCAGTCTGAGGACTGAAGGGTCCCAGGTTTGATTAACGTCAAGGACACATGCCTGGGTTGCAGGCTTGATCCCCGTAGGGATTGTGCAGGAGGCAGCCAATCCATGATTCTCTCTCATCATTGATGTTTCTCTCTCTCCCTCTCGCTTTCTCTCTGAAATCAATAAAATATATATTTTTAAAAAATAAATAAAGTACAGCATATGGGATATAATCAATAACATTGTAATAACTATACATGATATCAGATTAGTTTATAAGTTACATAAATGTCCAACTCCTGCACCTGAAACTAATATAATTTTGTACATCAACTGTAATTGAGAACTAAAGATTATTTAAAATTTGAATCAGTAAAAGTAGCTATTTCAGTTTCTGAGCCAGGTGCCCATTTGGTCCAATCACCCCTGGCAAGTAGGTGGAGTAAATTGGTATAAACATGACCTCCTAGGGCCAATAACTAAATCCCTGGACAATATGCAATACATATTTATTGTACATCTACTCTAATCTACTTAAACCATGTAAAGATTATGTGGTGGTAAGATACATTTATTACATAATTGAGAGCCCAGATTAAGTTCAAAACAAGTTCAATTGCCCCTGCCTTAGGGAGGCTAGAACGCAAAATCATTAACAAATCTGAATTTTTTTTTTATCACCATGAATATAATTTTTTAATACAGCTTTGTTCTTAAATGTTCTACTGGAAATTTCCACAGGAAGATCCCAAAGGCAATGAAAAAAAAATGATGTAATAATGACAATAATAATATTTGCTAATATTTACTGAGGAACTAGTCATATTCCTGGCACATGCTAAGCATTTTTACCTTCCTTTTTTTTTATTTAAAAGGAAGCTATTATTATTTTTATTTTATTATTTTTACTATTATGCCTTTTTATATATGAAGCTGATGCATAGAGAGAGTTAATTACTTGTTTAAGTAACATGAACTAGAAAATCCATTCATGATAGATAACTCAATGGAATAGACATAAGAAAAGTGAGAGCATGTTGGGTCAGAGTGGCTCAGTTGGTTGAGCCTCATCCTATACCTCGAAAGGCTGCTGGTTCAATCCCAATCAGGGCACATACCTGGGTTGCAGGTTTGATCCCCAGTCTAGACACCTACAGAAGGCAACTGACCAGTGTGTCTGTGTCTCTCTCACATACCTCTCTCTCTCTCTCTCTCTCTCTCTCTCTCTCTCTCTCTCTCTCTCTCTCTCTCCCTCACCCCGCCCCTGCTGATGCACTGTGGTAAATCCACTGTCATTTGAATATCCTTGCCCAGATCTATCCAAGCCATTTCTAAGTCTTCTGTGTAACACTTCAAGGCTGAAAGACTATGGGAAAGTAGAGACAAATCAAGCACATCTTCAGAAACAATCACTAAGTAACAAGAGTGAAAATATTTATTCAGAAAGTATCGGACAAATGATCTCTGACTTTATATTTAATTAGAAATTGAATCATGGAAACACCGAGTTTATTGTACATGAACAAAAAACTCAAATGAATGATATTTGTCTGGTTTGCTCATTGGAAATCAGCCAGTCCTTGCACCAAGCAATTATAAACAGACTTTAATTGCCTGGCTGGATATGAAAGGCAAACCTGCCCTGAGTATAATGCTCTGCTGGTATTAGCTTAGAAACATTAGTAGCATTTAGTAATAGGTACAAGGATTAGCACCCACCAGCCGAACTAATCTGGCAAAGGCAATTTAAAACCCAAAGAAACTGAACATAATTATAATTTCTAAGAGATAAAGGCTTAAAATGTGTTTCTGAAAACTAAACTAATGCAATATAGCTCTTTTTTACAACGTGGGTGGCAGTCTAGGCAGTACTCCTGACCCTTAGGCAATGTAAACTGAAGGGTTCTGAAAAATATATATTCTTTCATCCAAAAGTTTTACAGTATTAAGGAAGCTTTCAAAGATTTGGTTATTAGAATGTTCATCATCATGTTGTGTAAAATAGTGAAAAGCCTCCTACCATGAGCTCTGGTCAGTGTGGCTCAGTGAATTGGGCATTGTCCCATGCACCAAAAGGTTGCTGGTTTGATTTCCAGTCAGGGCACACGCCCAGGTTGCAGGCTCAATCTCCAGTAGGGGTTGTGCAGGAAACATGATTTGCTCTCACATTGATCTTTCTCTTTCTCTCTCCCTCTCCCTTCCTATTTCTCTAAAAATCAATAAAAATATTTTGTAAAAGCTCTTGCCATGAGAAATTGGTTTCATCAAATATAGAACATCTAAACAATGGAGAACTACATAGCTATGAAAAAAGATTCTACAGAACTAGATACCCTGACGCATAACAAAGTTATGTGACTTGAAGAGACACTTGAAGATTAGTTTATAAGAATGCTTTTCCAAAGAAGATATGCAAATGGCCAAGAAGCACTTGAAAAAAGGCTTAACATCACTAATCATTAAAAATGCACATTGAAACTGCAAAGAGAGACACCACTTCATATCCATTAGGTATGCTATTATTTAAAACAAACAAGCAAGCAAAAACAGAAAACAACAAATGTAGATGAGGATTTGAAATTGGAATCCTTATGCACTATTGATGGGAATATAAAATAGTATAGCCATAATTCAGTACTCAACCACTGAGCCACAACAGTTGGGCACAATTTTTTTAATTGTGAGATTTTGCTTTCTAGTTTTTCTATGATGAATACATATTTGTACAACTTTTAGCATTTATTTTTTTAAAATATTTTTTTACTGATTTCATAGAGGAAGGGAGAAGGAGAGAGAGATAGACACATCAATGATGAGACAGAATCACTGATTGGAAGCCTCCTGCATGCCCCTTTCTGGGGATCGAGTCTGCAACCACAGGCATGTCCCCATAACTGGAATGGAACCTGGGATCCTTTGGTCTGCAGGCTGATGCTCTACCCACTGAGCCAAACAGTGAGGGCAACTTTTAGCATTTAATATAACATAGATATAACTTAAAAATTAGCCAGATGGGAGGTAACCAAGATGGCGGCATAGGTAAACGCCTACACTGCTGCCTCGCACAACAATTTCAAAACTACAACTAAAAGACAGAACGGACATCATCCAGAACCACAGGAAAGCTGGCTGAGTGGAAATTCTACAACTAGAAGGAAAGAGAGGGGCTCACAGAGACCCAGAGGAGCTGCAAAAAGCTGAGGTATGGAGACGCGTGCTTGGAGAGAGTGGGTGCCAGAGAACCTGGCTGGCTTTCTCTGGCGGGAGGGAAACGGAGACTGTCAATGGCATTGAACCCCTTATCCTACGACACTAGACCCCAGGTCCGGCTTAAACTCATACGGGGGAGTTTGGACTGTGAAAAGGGAGAAGTGCACGGAAATTTAGGGGAGTTGCAAAAGATCAGAAGTCTAGTGGCGTGCATGGCACTGCTGATTGTGCTATTGGCTTTTGCAAGAGGGTGGGAAACAGACCCTCCCAACTGCATCACTTCTAACTCCACTAAACCCCAGTTTTGGGGGAAACCCTGGGGACCCAGACTCATATGGTTCTGGAGTGCAGGGGAGCCGGAGGAGCAGCAGTTTAGAGGCACTGCAAGAGTGTGCATGCGCACACAGGGACCGCTCTAGCCATTTTCCAGTCACCTGAGACTCAGGGGCCGTGGAAGGTGGGGCCGACTGGAAGGCAAGGCGGTCCCTTAAGCCCTGAGACTCCACCCATCCCAAGCTCAACAGAGAGGCTTTTGCGG
Source organism: Lasiurus borealis (assembly GCA_004026805.1). Classification (NCBI taxonomy): domain Eukaryota; kingdom Metazoa; phylum Chordata; class Mammalia; order Chiroptera; family Vespertilionidae; genus Lasiurus; species Lasiurus borealis. The sequence goes on along the minus strand of PVJN01031040.1, from coordinate 6,277 downwards.
TTTTGGATATCATAAGACTGAATCCAACACAAAAGTTCTCCTGGCATAGTGAAAATGCCGAGACAATGTGAGGGGAGTTAAGTGCAGAGGGAGGAGTAGGACCCGGGTGGAGGGGAGCTATGGGGGGAAAAAAGAGGAACAATTATAATAATCTGAACAATAAAACCTTATTAAATAAATAAAAAATACACAAAGCAAACTCACCAGACCTTGAACCACTGGAACCATTTGAAGGCATAGGTTCCCTTCTTGGTTCAGTCTCTGCTGGGAGGCCCCTGGAATTCAATGAGGATAAAGGTGCATTATGGAAAAAAGTCAACAGAGTCTGTAGCACTATTGCCACTGTGTCTTGCTTATCCATAAATAATGTTTAAATGAAATGTAGCAAGTAAATCTAAATTAGTAATTTTTTTAAAATATATTTTTTATTGATTTTTTTACAGAGAGGAAGGGAGAGAGATAGAAAGTCAGAAACATCGATGAGAGAGAGACATCAATCAGCCGCCTCCTGCACGCCCCACAGTGGAGATGTGCCCGCCAGCAAGGTACATGCCCCCGGCCGGAATCGAACCGGGGACCCTTCAGTCTGCAGGCCGACGCTCTATCCACTGAGCCAAACCGGTCTCGGCCTAAATTAGTAATTTTAAATGCATGTAAAGTAGGGAGAATTCCACAATTTAAAGAGACCCTGCAGTGATTGCTTTTCCTGTGATCATACACACACATACACATATTAAACCCCGATTGACTATTTTTTTATTTTATTGATTTTTTACGGAGAGGAAGGGAGAGACATAGAAAGTTAGAGACATCAGTGAGAGAGAAACATTGATCAGCTGCCTCCTGCACCCCAAAGGGGTCTTGACCCACAGGTTGAGAACCACTGCTCTAGAGGTAGCTAACCAGACTCTCCTCCATCTGTCCTCTCCAGAATGTGTCTCAATACCTCAGCTTTTTACAGCTCCTCTAAGTCTTCATAAGTCCCTCTCTTTACTTCTAGTTGTAGAATTTCCAGCTTTCCTGTGTTTCTGGATGGTGTCCGTTCTGTCTTTTAGTTGTAGTTTTGAAATTGTTGTGCGAGGCAGCAGCTTAGGTGTTCACCTATGCCACCATCTTAGTTTCTCCCCCTGTATACCTTCTTGAGAGAAATGTTTATTTAAATCCTTTGCCCATTTTTGAACTGGATTTTTCTGTCCTGGTCAGGTAGCTCAGTTGGCTAAAGTATCACCCCAATATGCCAAAGTTGCAGGTTCAATGCCCAGTCAAGACATATATAAGAACCAACCAATGAATATATAAATATGGTAGAACAACAAACAGATGTTTCTCTCTCTCATCCTCTCTCTAAAATCAATAAATAGAAAATTTTAAAATAAATAAACTGGCTTGTTTTTGTTAGCATTGTTGAGTTATAGCAGTTCTATATATATTCTAAATATAAATCACATGTCAAATATATGATGTTATAATATATTTCACCCATTCTGTGGCGTTTAAAGATTTTAAATTTGTTTATATAGTTTTATTGAGGAAGGAAGCGGGAGAGAGAGATAGAAACATCAATGATAAGAGAGAATAATTGATTGACTGCCTGCTATATGCCCTCTACTTGGGATCAAGACCACAGCCCAGGCATATGCCCTTGACCAGAATCAAACCTGGGACCCTTCAGTTCTCACACCAATGCTCTCTCCACTAAGCCAAACTGGTTAGGGCTCAAAAATATTTTTCTTTTCTTTTATTAAATCTTTATTTTTCAGATTATTACAGTTGTTCCTGTTTCCCCCCCCCCATAGGTCCCCTATACCCAGTTCCCACCCTACCCCATATCCTTACCCCCCAACACCACTGTCTTCATCCATAGGTATATGATTTTTGTCCAATCTCTTCCCACACTCCCCACACCCTTTTCCCTCTGAGGATTGTCAGTCCACTCCCTTTCTATGCCCATGATTCTATTATATTCACCAGTTTATTCTGTTCATCAGATTTTTTTATTCACTTAATTTTTAGATTCATTTGTTGATATGTATTTGTTATTCATAATTTTTATCTTTACCTTTTTCTTCTTCTTAAAGAATGCCTTTTAACATTTCATATAATACTGGTTTGGTGGTGATGAACTATTTTAGCTTTTTCTTCTCTGTGAAGCTCTTATCTGGCTTTCAATTCTGAATGATAGCTTTACTGGGTAGAGTAATCTTGGTTATAGATTTTTGCTATTCATCACTTTGAATATTTCTTGCTATTCCTGTCTGGCCTGCATAGTTTCTGTTGAGAAATCAGCAGACAATCATATGGGTGTACCTTTGAAGATAACGAACTGCTTTTCTCTATCTGCTTTTAATATTCTCTCTTTGTCGTTTGCTCTTGGCATTTTTAAAAATATATATATATTTCATTGATTTTTTACATAGTGTAAGGGAGAGTGATAGAGAGTTAGAAACATCAATGAGATAGAAACATCCATCAGTTGCCTCTTGCAAACCCCTTCTGGGGATGTGCCTGCAACTAAGTTACATGCCCTTGACCAGAATCAAACCTGGGACCCTTCAGTCTGCAGGCTGATGCTCTAATCCACTGAGCCAAACTGGTCAGGGCTGCTCTTGGCATTTTAATTATGATGTGTCTTGGTGTGGTCCTCTTTGTATTTCTTTTGTTGGAGGTTTTCTGTGCTTCCTGGACTTGTAAGTGTATTTCTTTCACCAAGTGAGGAAGTTTTCAGTCATTATTTCTTCAAATAGGTTTTCAATATCTTGTTCTCTGCAAATTGTTCAGCTGCAATTTGTTAGGTAAGTTTAGATTTCAAAAGACCATGCCATTCATATGTCTTCTTCTGTTACTCCCATAATTCTGATATTGGTACACTTGAAGTTGTCACAGAGGCTCCTTACACTATCTTCATATTTTGGGATTCTTTTTGCTTTTTGCTTTTGTGGTTGGGTGTTGCTTCTTTGTATTTCAAATCTTTGACTTGATTCTTGCAATCTTCTAGTCTGCTTTGGATCTGTATAATATTCTTTATTTCAGTCAGTGTAAGCTTAATATCTAGTTGGTTCTCCAGGGTCTCACTAAATTCATTGGCAGTTTCTAGAAAATTCTTGGGAAACCTTATATTTGTGGTTTTGGACTCTATATCCAGTTCTTTGCTTTCCTCCATTTCTTTCCTTTGTGACCTGTTTCTGTGTCTCTGGATTTTGGTTGCTTCCCTGTGTTGATAGAGTGTCTTTTTGTACTAGGTGTCCTATTGGGCCCAGTGGCTCAGCCTCCCCAGTTACCTGAGGTAGACACTCTTGGTACATTCTTTTGTGGGCTGTGTGCAGTCTTATTGTAGTAAAGCCTTGATTGTTGATGGTATCACTGGGAGGAATTGACCTCCAGACCAATTGACTGTGAGTATCAGCTGTATCTACAATGGGAGGACTTCTGTGCTGGAGACACCCTTATGAGGCAAGACTTGCTTCAGTGGGGCTTTGGTGCTCACTGAGTCTGCCCCTTCAGTATGTCCCTAATGGATCTGAGGAGTTGTATTCTGGATGGTCCTACTCTGACCCCTGGGTATACTGGTTCTTGGATATCCAAGGAGGTGCTAATTTTTAAGCCTCTGTATGAGACCACCCAGAGGGAGCTATAGAGAGATTTACAGAGATTTTTTTGTTTGGGTTTTGAAGGTGCCCAGATGAGGCCCAGCTGTGAAGCAATGCAAGCTGCTGTGGGGCCTTGGGCCTTCTTTTGGATGTTCTGGATCTCTCTGACTCAGTTGCAATTTGTTAGGTAAGTTTAGATTTCAAAAGACCACGCCATTCATATGCAAAAGCCTCTGTGCACAGCTTGAGTGGGACAGAGTCTCAGGGAAGAGCTTACAGCAATGGCTTCTAGTCAGTCCTCCTCTAAGAGGCCCTTAGGTCTCAGTGTCCCTTGGTAATCCCTACAAGCACCTCTGAGAGAAAGCCGCTCTCAAGTTCCATCTGATGCCAGACAGTCCAGTTTCTCCCCGTATGAGTCTGGGTCTCCAGAGCCTCACTGGGAACTGGAGTTCAGAGCAGTCAGAAGCTTGTGTCTCCCTCCGGATTGAAAAAGACAGCCGGATACTCAGTTGCCAGCCCTCTCCACTCATGTGGCTCCGTACTTCTGCACTTTACTTCTGCAGCTTCTCTGAATCTCAATGTGCTTTTCTCTTCCCTTTTAGTTGTAGAATTTCCACTTTGCCAGCCTTCCTGTAATTCTGGATCATGTTTGTTTTGTCTTTTAGTTGTAGTTTTGAAGTGGTTTTGTGAGGCCGCAAGTTCAGGTGTTTACTTATGCTGCCATTCTGGTTTCTCCTCTAAAAAAATTTTATAAGTCACAGAAAGAAACATATCATGTGAATGCTTTAAAAACTTATATAGGCCCAAACTGGTTTGCCTCCGTGGATAGAGTGTCAGCCTGAGGGCTGAAAGGTCAAGGGCATGTACCTTGGTCGGGGCCACATCCCCAGTGGGGGGCGTGCAGGAGGCAGCTGATCGATGTCTCTCTCATCGATGTTTCTAACTCTTTATCCCTCTTCTTTCTTCTCTGTAAAAAATCAATAAAATATATATTTTTTAAAAAAATTAAAAATAAATAAATTATACAGTAGCCCTGGCCAGTGTGGCTCAGTTGGTTGGAGCGTCGCCCGTTCCAGGAAGAGGTGACGGGTTTGATCCCCAATCAAAGTGAGATGGTAGAACAATGTCTCTCTGTCTTTCTCTCACTCTATCTGTCTCCCCCTTCCTCTCTCTAAAAATAGGTAGATGATAGATAGATACATAGATACATACATAGATAGGAAGATAGATAGATGATAGATAGATAGATAGATAGATAGATAGATAGATAGATAGATAAAATGATTAGTACTGCAGTCTCTGTAGCCACATTTCAAGCACTCAATAGCCACCGTATAAATATAGGACATTTCTATCATCACAGAAAGTTGTATTGAACTGAGCTGGTTTAGAAATATACATTTTGGAGGTTACCTCATGGGCCTCTAACATAAATCAAATACAGAACTAAAGAAACTAGAAGCACTTTGGCTGCTGGAGGGAAAGTGGGCTAAGAGTGAGGCCTGGTGTATGAATCCTCAGAGGGATGGTCTCAGTAGACAAGCAAAGCCGAGTTTGATTTTACTCACTCAGGGACTTGGTTGTGATCCACAACCAAGGACTGTTTCTCAGTGGAGAGTTGAAACCCCAGGATAGAGTTTTACCAAGTGTGACAGTTGGACCAAAGGATGCTTATTTTGAAAAGCAGAATTCTGGACCTCACACCAGGCCTGCTGAGCCAGAACCTCCAGGATGGGTGCCCAGGCATCTGCATTGTTCATTAAGTCCTTGATGGATTCTCTTGTTGACTGACCTTAGAGAGCACTGTTAAGAAATGGAGCTGAGAACTTGAAGAAATTATATGCAATAGTGATGAAAAACAGCAGGTTATATGCACCAACATAGCCTTTTTCGTGTCCCCAGCTCACTGCTTTTTGTGTTCTTACAGGCTTCTGATGAGAGAGTGCATTTGCATGCATGCTGCACCATCTGCCCTCCTTGTAAACCCTGCAGTATTTCATTCTTTAAAGCTCAAACTAAAACCCATAATGTCTTCCAGGAAGCCTCCCCAGCTGCCCATAGAATTATTCCCTCTGCTATGCTACTTCACATTTTACTCTGTTGATTAAAATGTTAGTAATAATTATTAACATATTAGTAATAGTAATAACTAGGTATGGCACTCTCCTTACATTATTCCAGGTTTTGTGCCAAGTGCTCTACCTGGATAAATCCATTTAACCCTTGCAAATAACCTTATGAAACAGACACCATTGATTTCCCCATTTTACAGATGGGGAAACTGAGATGCAGAAGTAAAGTAACTTGCACATAGAAGAACAAGAGCAGGAACCAAACTCAGACAGGTCTTATATGAAGCCCTGGAGAGCATGTCTCATTCATCTACAGGGGCCTGGTACCCACCATAATGACTGGCATGTGGTAGGTGGCAAGTATTGTTTGCTAAATAATTGAAATTTAATGGAACACTGATAGAGAACCCTTAATCTCTTTATCCCACCTTTTAACTAAAGATGTGTTCATTCTAAAATGACTAAGGGTGAAGGGTACAGGAGAGAGAGAAGGATGTAGGAAGACAGTGTGTATGCCTTCACAACTCACCCTCCTTCTTCTCTCCCAATAGCTGCTTTAGCAATTTCTTTCTTCCATTATCCAAGTTACCTGCCAGTGCTGAGATGCCATAAGATCTC
>PVJN01031039.1:0-25155 GCA_004026805.1 Lasiurus borealis | reverse complement strand
GCACAAAAAACAAGCTAAGTAGCATGATCAGGATTATTTTCTTCTTAAAAAATTACTTGATTTTTTGCATAGGTTTAAGACTAGATATATTTTCTACATTCTTATAATTTTTCTCAGGGGCACTTCTCAAAGTACAGATTAAAAAACAAATTCCTATTACTTTAAACTACCCACCATCTTCTCACATCTAGCAAGAACAGAATTCAGTCCTACTTCTGAGGCCAGAGTAATGATGTTTTTATAAAAATGATGAAGAAAATAACCAGGTAGGAAATAGTAAAATAAAGCAATTAAATGTCAACTGAATAAAACAATTAAGTCAATATTTTTGCACTACAGAAAGGCTTTGAAATATTTAGAATTATAATATACTACCTTTATCCTAAAACTTCAAAATTAATTTTATCTTTGTAAAGGAGAAAAGGAGATACCATTTGAAACAAATTACATATTATATATATATATTTTTTTACAAACTGTTTTTTTCATATTTCCAAAGCCTCCATTTGTCTCTAAGAGTGATCATTTTATTTATAATACCTTGGCTACTTAATATATATGTGCAACAATATACTTCAATAGTCATCTAACTTTTAAAAATATTTAATTGAAATGGTGAACAAGTGGTCTTAAGACAGTGAAACTTAAGGAACAACAAAGTATTGAAATACGCTAATTTCACTAGTCCACTACAATTGTTTATGAGCGTTTACCTTTAAAAGTTATCACTCAACTGAATTCCTACTAAGAACTAACAAGTAAGTGATTATCAAGAGGGGAATACTATAATTAAAGAAAATGGAGAGCTCAATTAAAAAGTAAAAGATAATCAAGACTAGTTTGGCTCAGTGGATAGAGTGTCAGCTTCTGGAATGAAGGGTCCTGGGTTTGATTCCAGTCAAGGGCATGTACCTTGGTTGCAGGCACATTCCCAGTGGGGAGTGTGCAGGAGGCAGCTGATCAATGTTTCTCTCTCATCGATGTTTCTAGCTCTCTGCCCCTCTCCCTTCCTCTCTGTAAGAAATCAATAAAATATATTTAAAAAAAGTAAAAGGTATTAAACTTCACCAAGAAGAGAACATCAGAGAATCATGAGTGATTTACTGACATAATGCATAGTAGGGAAAGAGCCACTGGGGGAAAGGGAGTCTCCACTAAATAAATGGCCTTTTATTTTTGGCAGCTGGATTCAGGAGTCCTCAGAGGGTAAGTTTAGAAATATTATATTCCAGAGGAGTGCATATAATTGTATCTTGCAATTTTTTATTTTAATAGGAAAGAGCATATGGGGAACAATGTAGAGCATTCTAACCAAAGTTTGAAAAAAATGACATTTTAATGTGGAATGTCAGCACTGAAAATTTTTATGAATAATCTGTATGATTATGTCTGTCCAGAGTAGATTTATAATTGACCACTTACCCTAATGTCCTTCAAGCTTCCAAATTGCTCCCCAATGTATGGTTGAGCAGACAGGAGGACTCTCAAGAAGAGAAAAGGAGATGACCACCCTACAGGGACTTTCTACGATTCTGTAGGACCTCAGCCATTTGTTAAAATTGCCATCGTCCTATCTCTGCTGGAGTCCCCCTCGGTATTGGGAAGCATATGGACTGCCATGGGTCTCCTGGATCACGTCCCAGGCAAGATCCTCCCTCAAGGTAAGAACTGTGGATTGTATCACAATTTACACAGCTCACTCTCAGGAATGTCAATGTCTTCATACAAAAGAGGAAGCAGAAAGATAGGCATCATGAATGTAATGCAGAGAGATGGAGCAGGGACCATTCAGCCTAGTGGTTAAAATCACAGCCTCTGAAATATGACTGCTGGGGCTTCAATGCTGGCTCTGCCACTATTCCATGACCTTGGGCAAATTAACTTTTTATCCTTCAGTTTTCTCGAATGTAAAATGAGAGTGATAGCTACCCCTGTCACAGGACTGTTTTAAGTATTAAAATGAAATAATACAAGTAAAGTGCTTAGAACAGTACATGGCATATTAGAATCCCTCAATGGACTTCTGTAAAATCCTGCACCATAGAGTGTGATGACTGGCAAAGTGCAACAACATAGATCAGTTGACAAACAACTACCTGTGTGTGTAACTAATATTTTCCCTTTAACTAGAAACAACTATACTATTTCCAGGATTGGCACTATAGTAGTAAAATCAGTTTTGGAGGCCAACAATTACTCATATTCAAATGGAACTGCTTTGTAACAAGATAAGGAAGGAAAATTGTCATGAATTACGTATTATCAGTACATCTTTCATATCTCCAATGCATTTTTAAATAGAATTTTAGGTTCAATTTGTCTTTTCAGTTTTGTATTGTTTGCATAATCACATCGATTCACAAAATCAATGCCATTCTTCAAATCCTACCTTATGAGAGGAATATAGGAATATAACCATGTACTCTTACCTAGCTGCCAATGTAATGCATCCTTTCTTAAAAATATATATGATTATGCATTTCTAATTCTTACACTGGATAATAATTAAAATCTTGAGCTTCAGGGGAAAAATTATCTATTGAATTATATTAAAACTTAAAATTCTGCTGGTTTGCAAAGAGTTTTTAACATCATATTGTATCTATATTATTTAACTATAAGTATTTTTGCCTGATTGTGGAATATAGTTTGTTGAAATAACAGTAATGTCACAGTTGTACAAAACAAAAAACATCTAAATTTTAACAATAAGTTAACTACAAAAATCTATAGTGACAAAAAATGACACTCGTGAACATGATGAATTTGAAGAAAATTCCACCACCATTTGGCTGAGATCCCATTGGACAAGTTTCAGCCCACAGCAGTTTGACAGCACACTGGCAAATGAACGTACAGGAAATCATACAAATACTGGCATGAGTAGGAACTCTCATGGCATCAGCGAGCACCATTCATCATCACATGACTGTGACCCTCTCTGGTGAGAAATGAGGGACTGCTCCTCCAATACCTTCTTCTGGAAACTGGCTCTTTTCCCAGCCTTTTTTAATTCTCTTCAGCTTTTGGCTTATACATGGAAGAAGTAAAATGCTCTTACCCAGAATTACAATTGATGGCAAAACAAGAGCGAGAACAAAGTTTGGTGGTGTATAAAACCGGTAGTACTCTCCTTCAAAAGCTCGTTTCCATCCATAAATTAAAACATGGAAAGTGCTTATGAGCAGAGCGACATAGCCAAGAGTAGACTGCAGATGGAGGAGGGGGAAAAAGAAACGAAGAATAGGAAACAAATTATTTACATTCATCAATAAACCTGTTTCATCTTAAATTATTATTGAGCCACTTGTTGTTCTCTACTAAATTAAACAATTTAAGCACTTTCATATATATTTACATCCATACTTTATTTTATACAATTAGAGCCACATTGCATAGTTTATTATTCTAATTATTTCATTTATTATATACTTCAAGTCATCTAACTTTTAAAAATATTTAATTGTATTTTCACATGAAATGGTGAACAAGTGGTCTTAAGACAGTGAAACTTAAGGAACAAAAAAGTATTGGAAATATGCGAAGAACTTTTCCCTCATGTCATTGAGAATGAAACATTTAATGCTGTATAATAGTCCATTGAATAGATGTGCTATAATTTATTTAACCAATCTTTCTGTTGATTATTTACTTTGCTTCTAGCTTTCCTCAACTATAAATAATGTCAGTCTATGCCCTCTTCTATATTCTGGTTTATTTCCTTAGAAAACTGATATAGTGGGACTGCTAGTCAAAACATCTGGCTTTACTTTAAGGTTATTGACAAAAACTGCTAAACCTTTTTATATAGGTTATCCACATTTCTGCCAGTTGTGTATATTAGGAAAAATGAGTGTATTTATATATGTATGCATATGTACATGCTAATGGAAGGTAAATATGAAAAACCTTATATATTAACATGTTATATAAACAGCATTTCAAGCATGTGGCTTTATTGACCTTATTAAGTGAGATGATTAAAAGCACTGCAATTAAGCAGTTTACAGGTTAAAATCTAAAAGGTCAGCATTCCTGGTTCCCTAAATTATGATGTTCGATTGTTTACTTTGAGAAATACTCTATTGCATAAATATAATATTGCATCTGTAGAATGATGTAACATCTAACTTCACAGGGAAAGGATCAAAACTCTAGCAGAAAATTGTTCTGTCTGCAATTACTCATCTAAATTTAAAATGATAGTTTGCACCCATCTAACGCCTTTCATCTGAGGGCCTTCTATTTCTTTCCAGGTGTGATTAAACTAGCACTTTGCAAAGTATTCATATTTTCTTTCCTTCGAAAAAAGAAAAAAGAATTTAGACCAGGAAAATGCCCTTAATTTGAATGAGATTTTTAGATAATTTAAAGACCAAAAAAAACTCAAGTAAATAAAGAACCTCCCTTCCCCAAATTCAGTTTATCACCAAATGATACTTATTGGCATTGTAGTGCTGTGAACCATGTGAATACAGCCAATACTGATTGGGTCTATGTTTGAGTTACATATTTTTAAATATGCAGATGTAGCCCTGGCCTTGTGGCTCGGTTGGTTGGAGTATTGTCCCATACACAGAAAGGTGGCAGTCCCATTCCTGGTCAGGGCACATACCAGGTTGTGGATTCAATCCCTAATTGGGAAGGATGAGGGAGGCAACCAATCAATGTTTCTCTCTCATATTGATGCTTCTCTCTTTCTTTCGAAAATCAATAAAAGCATGTCCTGGAGTGAGGATTTTTTTTTTTTTTGAGGCAAATACAAACCTCTTTGTAGACACTCATATACATATTTATATAACTTATACACTAAATACACTAGCAAGTTCATAAGGTTGGTTGCTTGTCATAATCTATTAACTTAGTTATCTGATTTGTCACTACTTTAAAATATTTTTTTAAATATTAGACTGACCTTCTCCTCACTTGAATTCAAATTAATGAGATTTTTTCTGGACATAACAGGATGACTCAAAATATAAAATAATTCTTCATTTGGCTAATAATACATTGACTTTTGGCTTCAAGTTGTTCTAAGCTCACACATCCCCATTTTATTTATTTATTTTTTTCTCATTAAAATAACCTTTATCCATAGCATAGCAGGCAAGGGGATTAGTGCTGTAGAATCCTGTACTGGTCTTTCACTTACTAAACCAGGATGGGCCTAAACTAGCCTCCAACCATATGAAGTTACCAAGTTTACATGCAAAAACACAGCTTCCAAAGGCTCTTTCAAAAGAAGCATATTTCAAATTCAACTGTACCTAACATGTACTTGTATGCACCCCATTCCCCCACCAGACAAAACCTGACATACCTGAATAAAACTGAATTCCCTCCAGTTTAAAGCATTGCTCACTGAAGGGATGGAGGTGACCGCCAGGAGGGACAGTAAGCCCAGGCTCATTATGCCAAAGGAGATATACATTTCAATCCTCCAAACTTCTTCCTCATTCCAAGAGTTTTTAATGTCCGCATGAACCTAACAAGAGAGCAAACATGAGTTTCCCTTATTTGGTAGAACATTAACTGATTCAGCACAGAGTTCCCTCCTGGCATAAGAATACATCACATATGGACATATTTCAGGTGTATTAATTCAATTTAACAAACAGTTAATACTGGATGGTATTGTTTCGGGCACGGGGAAAAAGAGAATGGAGATTTAAACAAAAGAAGGACTAGGATTTTCTCTTTCTTTGTGTGTGTGTGAGGAGAGTGGGTGAACCTGTCTCATATTTGTAATGCATCACAGCTGCAGGGACAGTGGTGTCCAAAGACCACAAAACGCCACGTGGTTGTGTCTCAGTTTTCACAAAGAAATACTGGCCGTTAGACTTCGTTTTGAGATATTTTTACAAAAGTTGGTTTAAACTTGATGGAATTGTTTGGGTACATTCTGGACTTAGTTCAACTTAGAGCCTGGAAAAGGAGTTTCTAAACTAGCTTTGTATGTCCCTTTGTATTTTGATTTATCTTTCTTCTTACCTTCTTTTCCACAGGAAGCTGAGATTTCCCTGAGGATAAAGCCCTACTGAATGCAAATATTTATCCACTTGAATTGCCTCATTATTTAATATGCTTTTCCAAGTGTCCAATTTGCCTCATTCCTGTACAATAACTATGCTGATAATACATACATAATCAAGTAGAGTTAGAGGGATTGAGAGTCCCAGGGTTGAGTTGCAAGTAGGTAGTGGCATTTTAAATGGTGTTTAATGTAGGCCTCACAGAGGGGGTGAGATCTGAACAAATTGACTTGAAGGAGGAAGCTGGGAGAGCTGATAAGAAAGCCTCCCTATTCAGTTAAGAGAAGTAGTATTTTTAGGGAAAGAAAGACTTAAAAACATTCATGTATTTTTTTTTGCCCCAAATTATTTTAGGTTGAAATTGTTGAGACACATGTAAGTACTAGATGCTACATACTTGGCCCAGGATGCCTTGGCTCCTTATAAAAAGAAAAAGGGTTTACACATTTGTTTTGGTGCGGTGTCCCCAGCTTTCACTAAGAAATGCTACATCAAAGAGCTCCCATGGTACACTTTATTTGACAGTCGCTGAGTGGGAATGATTGGGGAATTCAGTCTAGTCCAGCATTAAGCTTCCTCTGTGAAGCTCTCCTTGCGATGTTCTTGAGCTAAGTGCTGGAAAAGCTTTCCCTGAGGAACTGGTATCTTTCCTGCTTTTTGATAACAAAAATCTTGTAAGCTTACGCCTTCTGATATGGACTTCCTATTCTGTTTTATGTTTTTGCTGGTTCTAATTTTATTGTATACATTTACTGAGAATTAACTTAACATTTTGTGGGGCACAGCCAATTACAAAACATTAAAATAACGAACTGTTAGGTACTGAAGCAATCATTGCAGTAATAACATTAAAAATGAAAGAACAGCCTTGGCCTGTGTGTTCAGTTGGTTGGAGCTTTGTCGAATACACCAAAAGGTTTGATTCCCAGTCAGGGCACAGACCCAAGTTGTGATTCTGGTTGGGGCATCTGAAGGAAACAACCAATCTACATTTCTGCTCACATCAATTCTCTCTCTCTCTCTCTCTCTCCTTTCTCTATAATCAACCTTTTTAAAAAAGAAAAAAAAAAACCCTATGTATGAAGCACCCATCTTATTGAAAAACCGCTGTTTGAAATTTTAACCTTGCTATTGGCTTCTCTAAATGTTTGCTTGCTTAAATAATAAGGAAAATGAGACTATTCTCACTTCAGAGAGGCCATTAAACCTTTCCTGGACAGGAATGAGGCAAAATTATCAGTGCTGGCACCAAGCCAGGTCTTTGGTTGAGGTCTTAAGGCCTCAGCACATAGGGGCCCATAAAAGAACTTGCAAAGGGGTGGTTCAGGTGATGGTTCTGCATGCCCAGTACAGGCCTCTAGTAATGAAGGGCAGGGTAGAAATGCAATTTGTCCCATGATTGGGCCCGTAAGTTCCAAGGCAAGGGGGGAATGAAAGGGCAGAGCAGGACTGACTCAGAATGTGTCAGTTACCCAGCTCACCCTTAAATCAATCAATGGGAATGCAAGGGGAACTAACCTAAGGCCAAATATATGCTGACCACTTCCTGTCTTTGTGTAACCAGACCCTAGCTGCACCCTGCCTTTGCACCACTAGCCCCCAGCCCTCACCCAACCAATTGGAATCGGCCAACTCAGTGGTCCAAGGAAGCCCCACTTCCCCCTATAAAATCATTGTGCTTTTGAAACTCGCTCTCTTTTTGCATCCTGCTGCTGCGTTGCTGGAGGCAGAGAGCCAAGCTCGAGCTTGAATAAAGGCTCTTTGCTTTTGCATCGGACTCGGCTCCCTGGTGGTCTTTGGGGATCTAGAAATCTGGGCATTACACCTAATCTTTTATTTCTCTGCTTTTATTCTTTTTTAATATATTTTGTTGATTTTTTACAGAAAGGGAGAGCTAGAAACATTGATGAGAGAGAGACACCGATCAGCTGCCTCCTGTATGCCTCCCACTGGAGACATGCCCACAACCAAGGTACATGCCCTTGACCAGAACCAAACCCAGGACCCTCCAGTCCGCAGACCAACGCTCTATCCACTGAGCCAAACCGGTTTTGGCAAGTCTCTGCTTTTATTCTGCAAATAAAGGGATGGTTGCAGCTTTCACCCTCAATGATTTTGCATTAGCCATGCAACTCCATGCAGAAACATTAAAGAACAGTACTTTTCCTGCCCTAAATATATCAAGGTATGCAAAGTTGTACCCGATTTTTAATCTTACAGTTTACAAATTATATTAAGCGTCAGATACATAACAAACATGCTCCATACCTGCTGATAAGCCATGTTGAGAAACAAGTATCTCTCTGATCTTCTCATTGGCAAGCAGAGGCTATAGGCAACATGGACCGAAGTGAAGAAAAAACTTAGCAATCCAAGCTGTTTTCTACACTGCAACCAGGTCTCCAACCAAGGAGGGAATCTCCTATACTTGGTGCCGTAATAAAGTTGATAAGCAGCTGCCAGGAGACCTGCTAAGTATACCAGGGACAGCAAAGTAATGGCAACTACGGGCAAGGTTTTATTCACAATCTCAATGGGAATCTTGTAAAAGTCACTCTGCTTGTTTCTAGCATAGGGATGTATCACATCCCTGACAAAGGAATAAAGAAAGAAAAACGTGGCCAGGCTTATGGCTACCACGACCGGCCCTCTCCAGAGAGTAAAGAGTTGCAGGGGTAAATTTTCAATCTCCCTGGCTGATGATAACGATCCCACGTCAACGGGAGTAAAATTCAACTGCCGGGCAAGTTCAACAACCTGCTGTCGAGCTTGAATATTGTTGCTGCAAATATAAACCTGCAGCAAAAACAGAAGACACATCATTACTACTGCTGCTTATAAAAATGGTGATGATCTCAACCTCCACTTAGTCTGTGGAGAATCACTTGTGATGACCAAGTGATGCAAAAAGTTAAGGAGATAAAGCATTTATTAATTTATTGTTTATTACTAGATTACAATAGTGTCATTAAAAAATGACCAAGTCCCGTGAGGTGACATGACAAGGAAATGCAGACAAATCTAGCTAGAACCTGGGATCAGGATGACTTCAGGGGAAGGCAGGCAGGAGGAACAAAGGTTCTGGATCACATGGATCAAAGGTACTGGCGATGTCAGGCCTCCTCTGCAGTGGGTGGAAGTGGACCTGCTGGTTATGCACGCCCCCCCCCCCCCACTCTAGTTCCCTCTCTCCCGCACAGAGAACAGGGTGGGGCTGGCTCTCCAGGCTTTCCTGGATAATATTTAGTTTTGGGGCGATAGTGTTTGGTGAGTCTGCCTAGTAGGGTGATGACACGCACTGCCTTTTACAGATAATTCAGCAAGAAAGAAGATGGGTGTGCACTCATGATTGAATTTGCAGCTAAAACCTCTAAATTATGCCAAGATGCTGTATGATAAAATGTTATCTTTTGGCTCAGAAACCAATTCACCAAGTATCTCTGGAAAAAAAACATAGGTCATCTCAAGTACATTATTTCATTAGTCAGAAGAGATTCTTTCATCTTTAAATGATGACAATATACTGGGAGGGGGGAAGGTATAATAAGACTTACTTAATTTAAAAACTAAATCAACTGGCATTTTCTAACACTAAGGTGTTAACTCTATAGGAACACTAATGATGAGATGGGTGGGATTAGGCGTAGGCTTTCAGACTACCACAGCCTCTTAGATATACTACTGCAGATGAGAATTCAACAAATATTTGCTGAGCACCAAATTCATTGCTTATAGGTAGGTCATCTCACCGAGGGCTAGAAAAATACTGCTACAGTATTAAGTAATGTTTGGGGAAAACAGATTCCTAAATATATTTTCCCTGAGGATGTTTATATAAGGGTTCTAGAGCAGACCACGCCAAAACACTGGCATGCTAAACCTATTTACATTATGCTGACAATGTAAAACTTTTTGCATTGTTGGTTTTACTTAATATTAGGCAGATGAGTGACAAAGTCTATACTATTATACACATGTTCATGAACTTCTAAAATGGAGTGGGGGACAATACCTATATAACCAAGAAATAAGGAAAAGCATTCTACATTAATTTATTACAGTTGTGACAATGATGAAGTAAACTCTTTTTTTGTTGTTGGAAAAATTCTATAAATTATGAAATTCTATGATAAGCCTAAAAGTATAAATCAAACATTCATAACCAGTAGTATGAAGTACAAATGAAACTATTTCTGTAGCTCCCTCTGAATTAAATCACTGTTTCACAAATTTGTTGTTGTTGTTGTTGTTTTAAATATATTTTATTGATTTTTTACAGAGAGAAAGGGAGAGGGATAGAGAGTTAGAAACATCGATGTGAGAGAAACATCGATCAGCTGCCTCCTGCACACCTCCTACTGGAGATGTGCCCACAACCAAGGTATATGCCCTTGACTAGAATTGAACCCGGGACCCTTGAGTCTGCAGGCCGACGCTCTATCCACTAAGCCAATCTGGCTAGGGCTTGTTGTTGTTGTTAAAGAATTAAAATGATCACAAATATGGGCAAAGGATTAAATTCAGGCTTATCTCTAATTTAGTCTGTATCCATTGCTAAACTTGGTGGATATGCAAAAGGAAAAAAAAAAGGATTCAGAAATAGTCTTTAGGAAAATTGGAAAATATATATTCTTTTACTAGCCTTCCAAATTAAAAGACCCAAAATAAGTGGCTATCATGACTGACAGGCAGCATACAGTGATGTAATACTTGAACTTATTTTCTAAGACTCCTAATCAACTATATTTATGGACAAAAACAATATAAGTATTTTGTCATCATGCTTAATTATAATGCAGAATCACCCCTTAAAGGCGCACTACTCACGTTTACTTATAAAGGCTCTCATTCCACAAAGGCATGGAGGGAGTTCCCCATCTGCTCTTATTTTCAAGGTGAACTAGACACAACCTCTCAAAAGAGAACTTAAGAAAATCTAATCTGCTTCTGTCTTCCCCACATGGATTAAAACCTACCCTTAACAATAAAATAAACCGTACTTCTGTATTTTAATAAATTCTATGAATACTCTATGTAAAATAAAAAGGTGCTCTCAAAGCATTCTTCTTGAGGATCACAGGAAGTAGTATTTCATACAGCCATGTAATACAGCTACCGAACAGCTGCAAGCAAGGAAGAGGGGAGAAGAAAGAAGAGGGAGGAAAGAAGGTTGGGAGGGAAGGAGTGAAAGAAAAGGACACGCTTGCTGTTTGTTTCTTTTTCTGAGGAAGCAAGGAGAGATCAATTCAATGTGCTCCATTCTTCATCAGCCAACCTTGCCTCTTCTTGGATTAGCTGGTCATGACAGAAAAGTCCAAGAAAAGACATGTGCCCCTACAAGGTCAGAACTTTCAGATGCTCATGCGTAATTTTCAAAATGATAATCATTGGGGGAAGGGGGGTCCGAATTTGGTTTTTAAATGTATGCTCTTTAACTACATAACTACAAAATACTAGGTAAACAAGAATAAAATAAAAAAATACACACCTGCCGGCTGGCATCCTTAGGGCCTAATTGCAGAGCCCAGGCTGAGATAACATTAAATCCTTTGACGACCAGTGAGTCCGGGAATAAGGAAGCCAAATACTCAGCATTGGACTCTGGGTATTGGTTTATCCTCATGTTATTGCTCACATCAATCAGGATTTTACCCACGAGCAGATGCCTCAGTTCCCACAGGGAGGTGTAATGTTCTCTATGTATAGCCACAAATATGATGTTTGTTTTTGTTAGCACATCTTCGTGATGAGTGACATCGACCACGTGAGGAAAAAATTCAGAAGCAAATTTAGGATTTCTGCTTCCTATGACCACATGATAGCCACATCTAATAAGTCGAATGGTCAGGGACTTGGCAAAATCCCCACTTCCAATCACACCTACAGTGACTTTCCTTGCATCTTTGATACTATTGATGCCGTTAGGCAAAAAAGTATCGCTAAGGCTCTTAGGGCTTCCCATCATCGAGATAGATTCCATGACACAGACTCTTCCGAGATCTCCAGAGGTATCCTAGGGGAGAGAAAATAAAACGTTCATCCATTACCTCTTACCAAATGGGAATACATTTTCAGACATTATGATACGGCCCTCGTTTGCAGACATAAAAAATATTTCAGCAAGCGATGTAACTTAGAGCACAAGACACAATTTGCGAACTAAGAAGGGATCTGAGCACAGAAAAATGAACCGTCAGAGTTGGCATGCTAAAGCGGGGCTGCTCAAATTTCAATGTGCACACGAGTCACCTGGGAATCTTGTTAAAACGCCGATTCTGATTCAGTAGTTCTGGAGTGTGGCCCAAGAGTCTGCATTTCTAGTACGGTGAGCTGCTGCCGCTGGTCTGCAGACCCCTCTTTGAGCAACAGGGCACTAGGGAACAAAAGGAAGAAATGGATATCTTCACCTAGAACATTTTTTAAAACACAGTTCTAACCTGATTACCCAGTTTCTCACCAGATCAGAGGCAGCAGATCAGAAAAGCTGTTAGTGGTAGAAAGGACTATGACAGGACATTAATAGCACACAGGACAACAGAAGACAGAAAAAACATGAAAAATGAAGGGCTCTCGCCAGGTAGTTCAGCTGGGGAGAGTGTCCTCCTGATACACTAAGGTTGAGGGTTCCATCTCTGGTCAGGGCACATACAACAATCAACCAATGAATTCATACATAAGTGGAATAACAAAGTCATTCTCTTATTCTCTCTCTCTCTCTCCATTCCTCTCTTTCTCTAAAATCAATCAATAAATACATTAAAAAAAATCTTTAAATCCACACTCTCAAGAGTCATTTGGCGTGGAGTCTATCAACTATGCTATACGCCTAACTCTTATTAAATGAGAACAAGATAAATCCACTACTAAAGAATGAACTACTAATGAACCTTGGCACTTATATAATACCTTAAAAAAAACAGGCATAAAAATATAATAAAGAATTAAATATAATTGGCTTCTATCATTCACCCTATATCCTCTATCTCATCATTGAGAAAGTTAGCTTCCCAATTATATTAGTGATGTGTTTATAACCTTAAATCAGACAAACTTGTGAAATCTTTTCTTCTTTTACTCATTAGTGAGATAGTTTTTCTGGGGAAGTTTGTCAAATTAAGTGACTAACATCTGAAATGTTCAAAATAACTTTCTCCAGAATACCAATCAGATTGCCATAAATCAGTGTCACTAATGGGAATGAATGAAAAATACTCTTCCTTTCTCTCCTCATTGCAAAATTTCTTTTATGCTAAAAACAGATGTGGATCACTTCAGAGAATTTACTGGGTTGTACAGGAAAGGTGGAATGTTTCAAAAACATGTTTTTGGGGTTTGTACTAAATGAAATTTGAAACTACTGGAGCTAAAAATATTCAACTATTTATCCTAGAAATGGATCACATATGATGACTCAAAAAAAAATCCCAGTAAATAAATCTTTATTTTTAAAAAATATTTTTTTTATTGATTTTTTACAGAGAGGAAGGGAGAGGGAGAGAGAGTTAGAAACATCAATGAGAGAGAAGCATCAATCAGCTGCCTCCTGCACATCCCCTATTGCGGATGTACCCACAACCAAGGTACATGCTCTTGACTGGAATCAAACCTGGGACCCTTGAGTCTGCAGGATGATGCTCCATCCACTGAATCAAACCGGTTAGGGCAAATTAATCTTTAGAAAAAATATATATATAACCTAATAGTCATTATAGCACATTCTCTGTCAGGTTTGTCGTGTTTTATGTATTAACTGATTGAATTCTCACAATCACCATAGGATGCCCATTTTAAAGATGAAGAAATTAAGACAAGCAAAGGATAATTTATTTGTTCAACGTCATAAGAGAGAAAGTGAGGGAGCTAGGAATCCATGTGCATGCAGTTCAGCTAAGACGTGTTATTTGGGCAAATGTAAGGAATGTAAGAAAGGGCTTTTTCTTTGGGCATGAGGGGAAAGAGGAAGAGATGTGCTCATCCTATATAATAAAACCCTAATATGCAAATTGATTGAATGGCGGAATGACTGGCAGAACAAGCAGTCACTATGATGTGCACTGACCACCAGGGGACAAATGCTCAATGCAGAAGCTGCCCCCTGGTGGTCAGTGCACTCCTACAGGGGAGCACCGCTCAACCAGAAGCCAAGCTCACAGCTGGTGAGTCAGCGGTGGGGATGGGAGCCTCTCCTGCCTCCACTGTAAGTGGGCAGTAAGGAACAGGGGAGGGGAAAATGGACTGTGAGAGCCCTATACTGCAAGTGGGATGTCTGAGTGGACTGGGGTTCAAACTGGCAGGAGGACATCCCCCAAGGGGTTCCAGACTGTGAGAGGGTACAGGCCAGGCTGAGGGACTCTTCTCCCCAAACCCTGCCCAATGCATGAATTTTGTGCACCAGGCCTCTAGTATTAGTAGATTCTTCTTTGGCCATATCATTACTCCTCAGCATTAACTATTCTTTTTTTATTATTTAATAAATCTTTATTGTTCAGATTATTACAATTGTTCCTCTTTCCCACCCCCTCATAGCTCTCCTCCACCCAGTTCTCACCCCACCCTCTGCCCTTACCTCCCCCATATTGTCCTCATCCATAGGTATATGATTTTTGTCCAGTCTCTCCCTGCACTCCCTTCACCCCTTTCCCCCGAGAATTGTTAAGTTCATTCCCTTTCTATGCCGCCCCTGATTCTATTATATTCAAAAGTTTATTCTGTTCATTAGATTTTTAATTCACTTGATTTTTAGATTCACTTGTTGATAGATATGTATTTGTTGTTCATAATTTTTATCTTTACCTTTTTCTTCTTCTTTCTCTTCTTAAAGAGTACCTTTCAGCATTTCATATAATACTGGTTTGGTGTTGATGAACTCCTGTAGTTTTCTACTATCTGTGAAACTCTTTATCTGCCCTTCAATTCTGAATGATAGTTTTGCTGGGTGGAGTAATCTTGGATGTAGCTTCTTGCTATTCATCACCGAATACAGGGATACCTCGAGATACGAGTGCCCTAACATACGAGATTTTTGAGATACGAGCCGTCGAGTGAGCGATTTTTGCTTTGAAATATGAGCAACAGTTGAGATAGGAGTAATTGCACAGATCGGCCGGCTGCACACGACCCACCAGTTTACTGTGACTCGAGTGTCTCATAGTTTCCCACGCCTCAAGGTTACGGAATGAATTAAACTCGTATGTCGAGGTACCACTGTATTTTTTTCCACTCCCATCTGGCCTGCATAGTTTCTATAGAGAAATCAGCTGACAATCATATAGGTGCTCCCTTGTAGGTAATTAATTGTTTTCCTCTTGCTACTTTTAATATTCTCGCTTTGTCTTTTGTTCTTGGTATTTTAATTATGATGTGTCTTGGTGTGGTCCTCTTTGGATTCCTTTTGGTTGAGGTTCTCTGCACTTCCTAAACTTGTAAGTCCATTTCTTTCACCAGGTGAGGAAAGTTTTCAGTCATTATTTCTTCAAATAGGTTTTCAGTATCTTGCTCTCTCTCTTCTTCTGGCACCCCCATAATTCTCTGCCTCTGCCTTTCTGGCTCCAGGGACCTGTGAGTCTGGGTCCCCAGGGTCTCGCCTGAAACTGGAGTTCAGTGCAGTTGGAAGTGGAGTTCAGCAAAGTTGGGAGGTTCCCTCTTCTTCCCACTAGTGAAAGCCAGTGGTACAATCAGCAATCAATGCTCACTGTGAGCACTTGCAAGTGCGTCTACCGACCTCTGCCTTTCATGGCTCTCCTGTGTTTCTGTGCACTCTTCCCTTTTCTCGATAGTCCAGACTCCCCTCTGTATGAGTCTCGCCTGGAAATGGGGTTCAGTGCAGTAGGGAGTTTTCGTCTCCCTCCCACTAGAGGAAGCCAGCCAGGCACTCAACCGCCCGTCCTTTCCATGTGCGTGTCTCTATACCTCAGCTTTTTACAGCTCCTGAATCTCTGTGAGCCCCTCTCTTTCTTCCTAGTTGTAGAATTTCCACTCAGCCAGCTTTCCTGTGGTTCTGGATGACGCCTGTTCTGTCTTTTAGTTTTGAAATTGTTGTGCGAGACAGCAGTTTAGGTGTTCACCTATGCTGCCATCTTGGTTTCCCATTACCTAGTCTTCTTAATGTCTAACTCAGATTCTGGAAAAGGAAAAAGTCACTATTTTTAATCTATTACACATGCTTTACGTCACACTTTTCAAGTGAGAAAGGATAGTAATTAGCTGCTTTCCCTGGAGTGATTTCCGGTACCCAAAAGGCCAAGAGGCGGTCAGATGGACCAGGGTAGCACAAAAACATCAACATCCTCTTGGAGAAGTGGCGGGTTATCTTCACTCTTCAGGAGCAGTTAAAAGAACCAGAAGTAATTTAATGAATGATCATTTGACTTGACAATTCAAGTTGAACTGACCAGTTTTCCCCTAGTCCTATATGATGTCTAAGGGTAAAAGGGTTACTAAGCTTACACACAGGAAACCAAGTGTCATATACCTAGTCCTAACTTCCTCTAAGTAGAGAAAGTTGCATCTCCCAAAATATAAGAATTGCAAAATCTTGAAATCTATCATGATGATCAAGGTCTTTTCAAACTAAAAGCAAAACAGTATCAGTTATCTGCTAATTTTATAAAGCAAATTCAAACTCTTTCAGGAAATCAGAATGTGAACAGATAAAAAAGTCATTAGGACCTAATGGGCCTCCCATTATAACGTGTATTTTTATACATATTTACGGGCAACTGTTCTAACATGTTTGATCCTTATTCACATTATATTTCTAATGGCAAGTTCCAACTGAACCCTTTAATGGTGTGCTTGTAACTATAAATAAAAGTTGGCTTGATAAATGAGACTCTATGTTACAGTTTTAAGGAATGTAAAAGTATCCACAAGAAAGAGAAAAAAAACAAACTTGTAAAAGATTTGAGAGATGGGTTAGTTGTGTATTGTTGAAAGCTTACAGCACTAAAATATGTGTGCTATTTAATAGTGCACAAGGTTTTCATATATAATATTATCTTTCTGAATTTTCAAATGCCTGTGGAGTACATATTATGCCCATCTTAAAGATGGGAAAAGAAACTCGAATTTTAATGATTTACTTATGTTAATGCAGTTCGTAGCGACCCAACAAGGATTTAAATACCAGTCTTCCAACCTCGGCTCATTCTAAAACTGCAGGGCAAACATTTTAGGGGATATTTTTAAATTGTTTAGATCTCCAAATGTCGCCTGTAAGTATATTCTCTAAAATCAATACTAACCTTAAATAGTTACAATGTGAATCTCAAGCTTAGGATAGTTTTAGATAAATCCAGAGCTATAAGTTTAAGAATTCTAGCTACAAAACAGATAAAATGCTGAAATAATTCCATTTTTATTTTTGGATCAAAACCGAACAAAGAATTAAATTTATTAATGCTACAAAACAAAACACAAATGGTTGCTGGGTAACTTTTGAGGAAACCCAGCTAGCAGCCCGTTTGTCTTCTGAGGACTCTGCAGAGCGCCTGCTTTTTAGAGGGAAGATGAAAGGGCCAAGAAGAGGGCCGGTGTCCTGTGGAACTCATCCATGCACAGGCCCAAGAGAGACTCATTCCCCCAGACTATGGGTAACTACCTAGGCTGACACACTGGGACCAAATCTCATCAACTCCTCATTTACTAAGCTACCATATGGATCACTAGGTTAACCACTGAGCTAAAGTTAATTAAAACTGTGATATCTGAAAAAAAAATGGGGTTATAAAAAATTAATCATGTCTATATCTGAAGAAAGTTTACCTTGTATTTACAAAGAAAGTTACAAAAAACCTTACACTGTACATTTCCATTGACAAGAAATGATGGGACAGTCACTGAAAAGCAGACCTACCCTGCTGTGTGACCAGCATGAATTCACGGAGGCCACTGTGTTCTCTGCATAGCAGAGATAAATGACAAAGGAAGCATGGCGCTTACACCCAAGGAATTTACATTCTGGCTAGGAAAACACAAGCTGCACGTAGAATTAAAAGCATTGCAGGAGAGGTCCACATTTGTAACCATGAAAAATAACACATCATCATACAATTAAAAAGTAGCTTGTACAGTAAGAGCGTATTTGCTCTAGAAAATCAGGGAACAGAACTACCTCCTGGTGTTCCCTGACTTCAAGTCACTCATATATATAAAATTATACTTACAAGAAGCAACCCATGAGTGCATCAATAAGGGGAACAACAAATGGATGTTTCTCTCTCTCTCTCTCTCTCTCAAATCAATTAATAAAAATATTTTTAAAATAAAAATAAGACTGCTTCAAGCCACGTTAATGACAGTGCATTACAGGTTCATTTACACTTAAGAGTATAAGGACCCTAAGTTAAATTTGTTTTCTGTGACCTTACCTTACAGCCTCAGTGCCTGTCAGCAGATGACCGGATCAGAAAACTATGGTACATCTACACATAGAGTACTATGGTGCCATAAAAAAAGAAGGAATTCTTACCACTTGCAGCAACCTGGATGGAACTGGGGAGCATTATGCTAAGTGAAATAAGCCAGTCAATGAAAGAAAAATACCACATGATCTCACTCATTTATACATAATAAAGAACATTATAAACAAAAAGATAGATACAGAGGCAGTAAAGCATCAAACAGACTCTCAAATTACAGCAGGAAGGTTAGGGAGAGGTGGGATAGATAAGAGATCAACTGAAGGGCTTCTATGAATGCATATGAGCATAACCAATGGATGCAGGACACTGGGGGGTGAGGACATGTATGGGAGTGGGGTGTGGGGCAATGGGATGAATACATGTAATACATTAATAAAACAAATGAAAAAAAAAGTGTTAGGGACTAGTTTCCAAATATAAAGTTATCATTAGTCTACAGTGATTAAAAAGTATATGAAACAACTAACTATCAAAAACATAAAATATGACTTAAAAATGGACAGATCTTAATAGATGTTTTTTAAATTGTCTATGAAGCCACAGAGATGGCCAACAGACATATAAAAAGCTGTTCAAGAAAGTGGGGAGGGAGGGAAGGGGGAGGGGGAAAAAGTTGTCCAACGTCACAATGAGATACCACTTTATACCCATCAGAATGAGTATTAGCAAAAAGACAAAAAAATAACAAGTGTGGGCAAGGATGTGAAGAAAAAGGAACCCTTGTGCACGGCTAGTGGGAATGTACACTGGTGCAGCCACTATGGAAATAGTACAGAGGTTCTTAAAAAATTTTTAAAGCAGAATTATCATAGGGCCCAGCAATTATACTTCTAGGTATTTACCTCCTGAAGAAAACAAAAACACTAACTCAAAAAAGAAATGTGTATCCCTATGTTCACTGCAACATTATTCACAACAGCCAAGATATGGAAACAGCCATAAAGAAGAACAAAATCTTGCCATTTGCGACAACATGGATAGATCTGGAAGGTATGATGCTAAGTGAAATAACCATATGATTTCACTTATATGATGTATCTAAAAAAATAAAAATAAATAAGGAAAATAAATCAGAAGCAGATTCATACATACAGAGAACAAATTGGTGGTTGCCAGAGAGATAAGGGGTTCGAGGA
The DNA here is from genome assembly GCA_004026805.1 of Lasiurus borealis. Classification (NCBI taxonomy): domain Eukaryota; kingdom Metazoa; phylum Chordata; class Mammalia; order Chiroptera; family Vespertilionidae; genus Lasiurus; species Lasiurus borealis. The sequence continues at coordinate 5,565 of PVJN01031039.1, read as the reverse complement.
TGAGCAAAATAGGCGAAGGGGTTAAAGAAGAACAAACTACAAACTGCCAGTTATAAAATAAAGAAACAATAACCTTGTCGCAGATGGAATTGAGATATGGATGCATATGTTTACAGGCTAACGAATACAACTTTTTCTGTGTTGCAGTAAGTCACTTGTAAAAAAAAAATCTATGAAAGGCCTACACAAACTCATTTCCCTAATTTCAATGCCATAACACAAAACAGATTACAAATGGCACGAATGTCCACTGAGTGCAATAAACTTTAATATTTTTTTAAAAATATATTTTATTGGTTTATTACAGAGAGAAAGGAAGAGGGATAGAGAGTTAGAAACATCGGTGGGAGAGAAACATCGATGAGCTGCCTCTTGCACACCTCCCACTGGGGATGTGCCCGCAACCAAGGCACATGCCCTTCACCCGAATCAAACCTAGGACCCTTCAGTCCGTAGGCCGATGCTCCATCCACTGAGCCAAACCGGTTAGGGCAAGTGCAATAAACTTTAGAGCTCTCTGGTGATTGACATCAACTTAGAAATGCGGCCACAACCCGCGATCATAATGACATTCATCCATCCACTCCTCCATCCCCAACCATTCACCAACCCAACATCATCATTGGCTCCATCCACCAGGCATTGGGCTAGGTACCGACACTCCAATTACACAAAACAGGCACCGGCTTCCTGTCTAACTATATGTTGAAATGGAGAATGTGGGCGCATACACAGCAGCTGAAAAAAAGCTTTATTGAGGTGTAATTTACACAGCATAAATTTTACCCACTTTGAGTGCAAACATTAATAATTCTCAGTTTACAGTTATGCAACGATCCCCACAATCCAATTTTAGAACATTTCATCAGCGGTAACTGTTTTTACTCACATTTTAACAAAATTGGCCAACAGTAAGTGCCTCTTTTTTTTAAAAAAAAAAAATCCTGCCTCGCTTAATGTTCTGAAAGCCCCATGGGCGAAATTTCATACACACCGCAGAGTGTGACCTGAGTTTTGCTGACTCTGCTTGGTGCTAGGAGAGAAATAGAGGATCCCACCATTTGGGTGAGTGTGCAGGCAGAACTGCAAACTCAGAGCTGCCTCTTCCGTCAAGAAGGACCTACTGCCGAGACCGGTTTGGCTCAGTGGATAGAGCGTCAGCCTGCGGACTGAAGGGTCCCGGGTTCGATTCCGGTCAAGGGCATGTACCTTGGTTGTGGGCACATCTCCAGTGGGGGGCGTGCAGGAGGCGGCTGATCGATGTCTCTCTCTCATCGATGTTTCTAACTTCCTATCCCTCTCCCTTCCTCTCTGTAAAAAATCAATAAAAATATATTAAAAAAAAAAAAAAAAGAAGGACCTACTAAAGCAGAGCTTCTCAGCTTGAGCTGCACAATTGATTGACGGAGGACCTTTACCACATAGTGATATTTAGTCACCACCACCGGTCTTCTCAGATTTTTATTTTCTTGGTCTGGAATTTAGCTTGGACATCCAGATTTTGTTTTAGAGATCCTCAGCCAAGACTGAAAACACCTCTACTAAAAGTTTTAGGACTCGATCTAATACTTTATTTGGGTATTTGGAGATAACTTATGTGGCTTTTTGATCCTCAGTTATGCTCATCTTTACATTATTGTTCGTGTCAACCAGTCCTCCTTGGCGCCGATTCAATGCCAACAGGAATCCCCAATTTGGGGTTCAGTGAAGAAGGACACTTTATTCAGTGTAAAAACAGATCAACTGTGATACAGCAAGGCTGTGAGGTGGCCCCCAAGGCCAGCACCCCCTCTCTGGCTAGACCTCTCTGCTCTGTTCCTGGCTGGTCAGCTATGTTCCACACCAGTCTGTGCTTTGCTCTTTGCTGGTCTGCTCCATTCTGTGCCAGTGTGCACTGGCCTGCTCTGCTCTGTTCCAGCCAGCACACAGTCTTCCATGGGAAGGGAAAGTGCATTCTCAGAACCAGAGGGGAGCTGACTTATATAGGCTGATGTCTCTGCCCTTGATATCTCTTCGACTCATGCAAATGAGGACTCCAAATCCTCAGTCTGACTGGTCCAAAAGGCATTGTACTGATTGGTCAGAATGGAGCCGCTCTGATTGGTCAGTGAAGCAACTGATGGGGATACAGCTGTGCAGCTCCGATTGCCTAAGGGAAAGCCTCAGTCCTATTGGTCGAAATAGGGTTCCAGGAACTGCTTTTATGAGGCCTGGCTCAGATGGCAGAAGCACAGAGCAGGCAGGCAGTTCAGAGGCTTTCCCCGGAAGTGCAGTTTGTATGAGAGGCCCATATGGCTGCTAGGCTCTGTTTTGTTTTGAATCATTCTTGCATGTTTGTTTGTTTTTAAAATTTGAGACCCGTCGGCCACTGGGAGCCTTTTTCAGTAGGTATTTTCTTTCTCAGGGTCGACATTTGTAACCATGAAAAATAACACTAGTGGGAGAACAACTGTTGCCTTTGAATGAGGGAAGCTGAAGAATTTATATGTAGTATTTTCCCTTTTCTACTCAGGCAGTAACAGCATCAGTAGGTCCACTATTTTGTAATTTTCTCTTCACTTTCCTTAAAATGTGTCACCCCACCACACAGCATACTTTGTTCCTGTTTTGGCATAACATGCAGGATTCAGAATGTTCTAGTGAGGTATCTCTTCCTTCTGCCTGACCAGGGGCTCCTCTTAGTTCTCCAGACACCCTAGGGTCTGCTGACCTGAGCAGACGAGAGTTTCCAAGTGGATTGACTGGCTCTAGAAGAACGCCTACCAAATTTTAATGTGAATATGACCACCCGGAAACCTTGTTAAAATGCATTCTGGTTCTCTAGTTCTGGAATGAGACTCTGGAGGTTCTGTATCTCTCCCAAGTTCCCAGGTGATGCCTGTGGGCCTCACCAGTGATGCTGTGGTCCCTGGGCCACGCTGTGACTAATCTTGCTATCTTTTCCTTTGATGTTTTCCATAGGAAATATAGATTAAATAACTGAGAAGACTACTATGGTAATTATGGAAGATTTGTTTATGTGATGTTGAGAAGAAAAAACAGGCCTCCGCTTCTGAAATCAACTTGTTTTCTGAGTCTGCTTCCTTTGTAAAATAAAAAACAAAAGCCTCGCCGGTGTGGCTCAGTGGTTGAGTGTCTGTCTATCCACGAACCAGGAGGTGAAGGTTTGATTCCTGGTCAGGGCACATGTCAGGGTTGCAGGCTTGACCTTCAATAGGGGCGTGTAGAAGGCAGCCAATCCTGTCATTGATGTGTGTCTCTCTCTCCCCCTCTCCCTTCCGCTCTCTGAAATCAATAAAAATAATTTAAAAAATATTTTTTTAAAAGGAAAATAAAGAGGTTGTACTTAACTCCTGCAGTCCTTTCCAACATTAAATTCTTTTGTTCCCAAGTCTTTTTTTTTAATATTTAAAATAATCTAGCATTCATATAAGCATAACCAATGGACACAGTAGGGGGTGAGGGCATGTGCTGGGAGGTGAGAGTGGCCAGAGAGAAGTTAATGAAGGAAAAAGGACACCTATGCAACACTTGCAACAATAAAGAATTTAAATAAAATAATCCAGATATTCTCATTTCAATAAATGGCACTATAACCTACGAGTTGCATAAGTCAAAAATCTGGGTGTCATTCTCAAGTCCTGGCTTTCCCTCACCCTTGACGTACAATCCACATCAACTCCTGTTCTCCAAAACAGTTCTTAAATACCTCTCCACTGACCCCAGTTTAATTCAGTCTCTAGCATTTCTCATCTAAATTCTACCAACACTTTCTGAGAAGGTCTCTCTCCTATGTTCTCCTTCGGCTCTTCCCAAATCATTCTCCCCAGCGCAGCTAAGATCATCTTAAGACGTAAATAAGATGTTTCTCTCTCCTTAAAATTCACTGGTTTTCTGCGGCTCTTAGAACTATAGCTACCTTCCTGACCATCACCTAAAAGCCCCCAAACGAACTCGATAGCCCCTGCACACCTCTCAATCCCATCCTGTAGGACTGTTCTTCCCTTCTACAGGTCCGATGTACAAACTCTGTGCAAGAGTAGGCCTTCCTTCCCCTGGCTGCCAGCTGGGCTTCCCTCTGGCACCTGGGACCAGGGCTTCCCTCGTAGCCCCAGCTTCATGGGGAAGGAAGGCCGGTCTAATTAGCTTATTATGCTTTTATTATTATAGGTGGTCCAGACACAGTATCCTTTTCTAGAAGTAGAAAAGACCATTCTGGTTCTCACATGGAGAACTTTTCACGTGCGGCTATGTCTCTAGAACAGAATGAGTCACTACAGTTTTGCTCTGTTTTCCTTTCCCCTCTTGTTATGTTTCTTTTGTGATTACCTCATGCCATATGTTTCTTTATTCACTATTATTTCCCCCACCAGACACAAATCTTCCTGGGGGCAGAACCAGGTTTATGTTTGTGCATCACTGCCTGGCAGGTAGTAAATAAGAATACAATAGCCGGCTTGGCTCAGTGGATAGAGGGTTGGCCTGCAGACAGAAAGGTCCCAGGTTCGATTCTGGTCAAGGGCATGTACCTTGGTTGCAAGCACATCCCCAGTAGGGAGCGTGCAGGAGGCAGCTGATCAATGTTTCTCTCTCATCAATGTTTCTAACTCTCTATCCCTCTCCCTTCCTCTCTGTAAAAACAATCAATAAAATATATTTTTAAAAAAGAATACAATAAATATTCTTTGCTGCTGAATGCATCAAAAAATGTCAGGACCAAAAGATATGTAACAGGTTTCTAGGTAAGATCCCTCTTTTCCCTGATCAAGGCATGGAGACCCAACACAGGTAATTAATATGTCCATATCATGGTTATGTGAATGTCATGGTTATTGGCTGAGCATAGAATAAATGTATATCTCCTGATGTCCTGAAGGCCTAGTCTTTTAAACTTCCGGTTTGCCTTCTTTCTCACCTTTCTAACTCATTTATGACCCTTTCCGTAAACATTTGTTTGCCTTCATCGGTGCTATTTCTTCAGTATTAAACGGTAACTATGTTCACTCACTACAAGCATATTTCCCATATCATCACTGCAAGAAAAAGTGACTGAGATACAGATTTTCATTTCCTTTTTGCACAATTAAGCTCAATTTATCGTTACTGATATTGTCTCTTCCCTCAACCCCCCCAAAGACTGATTAGCTAAGAGAAAGGAACTGCAAACTGTTTCTCAAAACGCTGAAAATTATCTAGGATGGGCATTTTTCTTCTGTAAACAGCTTTTAATTTTTGAAACAACAGAGGGAGCGATGCAGAGTAAAAAATACATATGTACACCTTAGAGAAAGAAAAAAGTAAATGGAGATTCACATAGCAAAGAAATAATAAAGGTGGGTAAAGTGTGTGGGGCAAGGGGAGAGTGGAGGGATGGCCGAAGCAGGTTGGAGAGAACTAAAAAGGTTCCCAGTAACGGGGCCGCTAACGGGACTAGAATCTAATCAAAGACATGAAGGTGGGGGAAAGGTCAGAAGTGTGTCCCATTTCTCCCCATTTCACCCCTAATGACGAATAATTAACCATGGCCTGCTACAAGGTTTTCTATCTTAAAAAAAAAAAAAAAAA
>PVJN01031038.1:0-25156 GCA_004026805.1 Lasiurus borealis | reverse complement strand
GAGGGTGAAATAATATTTTCTTTTGCTTGAGAAAAGGACAAAGTTCAGACAGAGCTCTTGGCCCCAAATGGATTTTCCTCCTCCTCTGCTCGCCGTGGGCCACAGCCTCGCCGCGTTCCCGGGAGCCACCTGTGTGGCAGGCAGCCTCCCGGGCGGAGCTGCGAGGCGCCTGTCCGGGCCCGGAGCCTCGGGTCTGCTCCGGGCGTCCGTTCTGTCTGGTTTCCCGGGGTGCCGTCTGTGGTCCCACTGGCGTCCTCTCCGGGGCACACGGGCCATAGAGGGTGGAGGCTCTGGTCCTGTTGATGTGCTCGCGGTTCGGGGCTCGGTGGCCACGCTGGATGGGCCCTGGGCGTGCACACTGGTGGTGCCGAGGGGGCACACTGCGTGTGCACGTGGGTGAATGCAGAGGCTCTGGAGACCCTCCGTGACGTCACACACGGTGCCATCTAAATGCACCTGGGCGCCTGCCTCCCTGCGCTCCCGATGCATCCTGGGAATTCACGTTGCAAACGCCACACTAGAGAGCAAACGTGTACAGGTCCTCTCGGGGTACAGAGGCCGCTGTGCCTGGATCCATCCCCTCCTGTGTCTTAGGCTCGGGCCACGGCCCAGGATTTCCTCGCTGGGAGACAAGCACCGCCGGCCGGCTTAGCAGAGCAGACGTGTCTTCATTCCCTGACAGTTCCTGGCGGCCATTCGTCCGAAACCGAGGTGCGAGCAGGGGCGGCTGCTCCTGAGGCCCCGGCGGACCCCCCTCTGCTGCTCCTGGGCTTGTAGATGCATCGCCCCCGTCTTGCCCCCCCACCTCTCCCCGCGTGTCCCCTCTGTGCCTGGGTCTCAGTGTCCCCTTCTTCTTCCACAGGGATCCCAGCCATTGGATCGAGGACCCCCTCTACGCACGCCTGCCCTCGTCGCAGCCGAACGCCTTACCTCGGCAAAGACTTACCGTCCAATGCAGTCACCGTCTGAGATTCTGCCTGAACGTGAGTATGGGGGGGGGCCCTCCTCCACCCAGCACAGCCCCCATTCCTGAGAGCTCTTTAAAAAACATATATATATTATTGATTTTTTACAGAGATGAAGAGAGGGAGGGATAGAGAGTTAGAAACATCCATGAGAGACATCGATCAGCTGCCTCCTGCACACTCCCCACTGGGGATGTGCCCGCAACCAGGATACATGCCCTTGACTGGGATCGAACCTGGGACCTTTCAGTCCGCAGGCCGACACTCTATTCACTGAGCCACACCGGTTTCGGCTCTGAGCCCTCTTGGAGGAGAACTAATTTGGACTTTGTATGTACTATCTCCATCCTCCTCCACCCCAGAGAGGTGGGGGGGGGGTGTCCTCTTGCCCATGTTAGAGCCGAAGCCACTGAGGCTCAGAGGGAAGAGCCGGCGTGCGGGTGTGACACGCAGGCAGTTGCTGCCCTCTGGGGACGACGGTTTTGCCAGACTGTTGCCGGACTGTCCCTGGGCAAGACTGGGACGGTGTGTGCCCATTGGCATCGGTCCCCAATCGGTCACCTTTGTGCTGAGTTTCTCACTTTTGGTGGCAAGCGTGGAGGAGGATGGTGACTGACGAGCTGGGATTCTATCTTCCCAAACGTTCGGCTGTAAATGCCTGAGCTCCAAGCGGGTCTCCCCCGTGTGCGTCCCACGAGGAGCCCCAAGGCCGCAGGGGCACTGAGCGTGGCAGGCTGAGCCCGGCGCTGTCCCCCGCCCCCGGGTGGAGCTGTGGTGGCAGCCGCAGTGCTCGAGGGTCCAGAGCCGCCTCTCGGAGGAGGTGACATTGGGCTGGGTCCCCAGATGAGCAGGCACCGCCTTGTGCCCGGCCCTCTGGGCTGCCTTTGAGGAAACCTTCCAGAAGGAACACAGGCCATTGCTTTGACTGGTCTTGACCTGGGGGAGACTTGGGAGCGTCGCTGGGTTCTGACCCCGTCCAGTCCCTGCCCAGAGGCTGAGCCTGGGTCCCCGCTGCGAGACCATGGCGCTGGATTCACACTCAGCCTGCCAGGCCCACGGTTCGGATGGTGCCCCCACTCTCCCTGACGTCCGAGGCGGCCACAGACCCCCACGTTGGCCTGATGGGTTCCAGGATGCAGAGTTGCCTCCTCTGTCCCTCCGCCCCTGCCCTGCTGGCTCCGCCCACCCTGCCCCGCCTCTGCTTCACCCATCACCCCTGCTCCCTGGCTGATCCCCCCAGCACTGGCTGTGCCAGGAGCTGCTCGCCCCGTGCCCATGCCTGGGGGTCCAGTCTCTGTGGTGGGGCACTGCCCCTGCAGCCCGCACTCAGACACCGCTCTGTCCTCTGCCCACCGCCTGCTGCCCCAGTGCGTGCGGGTCTTCCTCAGCCTCCCGCCTCTGTCTTGCTCGGGACCAAAACCTTGACTCTCCGCCTCTCATCCATCCATTTCAGGAAGCCCGACTCTGTTCCCAGTGCATCTCGACTCTGACCCGCCTCCCCTCCTCCGCCTCCCCCTGCTTTGAGGCACCCCGCCTTCTGCCTGAGCTCCCTGCACACACGTTTGCCGCCTGGTCCTCTCACAGCTCCAGGCACCTCGTGTCCTGCCTCTACTTGTGACCCCAGCATCCCGGCTGATTCTGGCACAAAGCTTGGCCCTCACGAGGCTGCTGGCCTTTTCTGCTCCTGTCTAAGCCCGCTCTGCTGGGCCCCCTTCCTCACAGCCCCCTCTCGCCCTCCACAGGGCCTTTGCACATGCTGTGCCTCTGCCTGAAACCCTTCTCCCAGCTGTCCATGTGGTCCCTCCTCACCCTCTCAGGCTCTTGCTCTCATGTCCCCTCCCCAGCATTGCTCTTGGCTGTCCAGGCTGAACCTCCCCGTGGGGCCCAGCCCACCCTCCTTTCTGCTCTCTTGTCGTCTGGAGCCCTCGGCACCAGCTCACCTGGCGTGTCATTTGCTTACTAGTTGCCGCCTGCCTGCCCCGGGCTCAGCAGGACAGGAGTGGCTGAGGCAGGGCCCGGTGTGCGGCTCAGAGGACCTCGCCTTCTGCTGTGGGGTGCGGGCGGGGAGGGATTCCCTGAGGCCCCCCTCCAGCGCAGGACAGTTCCACCTGCTACACGGACGGAACACGGGACCAGGCCCAGCTCGCCGGCCGGGATTTAGGACCTCACCTCCTCTGGTCCATGCAGGGGCACCAGTGGTGAGCGGAGGCGGAGCTGAGTTTGGACACTTGTCCTGGAACTCAGCCTCAGGCCGGGGCCACGCTGGCTTCTGACCCTGCCTCATGCCATGGGTGACAGGGCACCCGGCCTGACCTCTGGTTGGGGCCTTTGTTTCCATCCCTCCAGGGAGATGCCGGGTGGGGGGGGGGGCGCATATGCCAACTCAGCAAGGGCCTACTGTGTGCTGGGCCCTCACTGGCCCCTGACGTCAGCCCATGGGCTGCAGGCGGCGCCGTGGACCCGCACCTCGAGCGACTGAGAGCTGGACCACTGGCTGGGTGTGAGCCAGGCTGCCTGTGCCAGCGCCCGTGTGTGGAGGTGGGGCTGGCCGTGTGCAGAGGGGGTGCTGGCTGTGGGCTGATGTCCACGGGTCAGGGGCTGTCGCAGCATCTGCACAGCCCCTGTCCCCAGAGCCGCCCGCAGGCGCCGAGGATGAGGTGTGACCAGAGGCTGGGGTGGGTGGAGCTGAGATCCCCTCATCCGGGGCCTTTGGATGCTCCCGGCTCCATGTTGCATGGGCTCCTCCAGCCCGCCCAGCCGCCCCTTCGGTTCCACCCGCTGAGATGGGGGCTCCCAGGGCTGGGAAGGGCTGGGAGGTCCCCTTCCACTGTCCAGGGACCCGGCCCCTCTGAGCGGGAGCGCCCTCCCTGGGCCAGGGCAGGGCAGGGCGGGGCGGTTGGCCAGGGCTGCAGGGACACGGGCACTTAGAAGTTGGGATGGAAGAGTGGCTGGACGCAGGGGCCAGGACGAGGCACCCCCTGGACAGCAGGCGGAAGTCCCAACTCCCGGAGCCAGGGACACAGGGCCTGTGGCGGGGACAGCAGGCCCAGAGCGGAGACGCAGGGGACAGTCTTTGGGGCACAGCGGTGGGGACAGGGCTCGGAGGAGCCTGACCTGGAGCTGTCCCTGGGCCTCTGCCCCCTCCCCTGCTCAGGTCTCTCAGCCCTACCCAGCTCAGCCCACCCCAGCCCACCCCAGCCCACCCCACCCCAGCCCTGCCTCCTGGCCCCGGGCCAGCCTCGGCCCCTCCTGCACCACAGCCACAGCCGCTGCCACCGTCCGACACGCCTTTGAAATCTTATCTCTCATCTTGTTCTCCGTTTCCTCCCTGTCCAGGCCTCATCTGTCTCCTGCCTCCCCCACCCCCCACCTGCTTCCCATCTGTACCCTCCTCCCCCGCTCCCGCCCGATGGCGCTGCCTCCGCCCGTCCTGTCCTGCCCGGTCCTGTCCGCCGGGGCCAGCTCCAGCCCCCGCTCCCTCCGGGGAGGCTTCAAGCTGCAGCTAGGACCCTGCCTCCTGCCTCCTGCAGGCCCGGGGCCCGAGCTCAGACCCAGCAGGTCCTTCCTCCTCCCCTAGAGACGCAGGCCGCCGCCTCTCGGGCCCCTCGGGCACTTGGTCAACCCCTGGGGCAACCTGAGGGCCTGCGCCCAGGGCCCTTCCTCCGGGCAGCCCTCCTGACCCTCCCTTCTCCCAGCGTGCCCTGCCCCGTGGGTGCCGTGGCCTTTTTCTGGTCACATGGTCACAGCTGGCTGCCCGGGGCTCTGCCTCCACTTCAGCCTGGGACCTCCTCAAGGGCAGGGCCTCCACCCTGCCTTCTTCTTTTTCTTTTTTAAAAAAAATATATTTTATTGATTTTTTACAGAGAGAAAGGGAGAGGGATAGAGAATTAGAAACATCGATGAGAGAGAGACATCGATCAGCCGGCTTCTGCACCCCCCCCCCCCCACTGGGGATGCACCCGCAGCCAAGGTACATGCCCTTGACCGGAATTGAACCTGGGACCCTTCAGTCCGCAGGCCGACGCTCCATCCACTGAGCCAAACTGGTTTTGGCCACCCTGCCTTCTTTACCGACGGGGAAACTGAGGCTGGGGGAGCAGGTACGCCATCTCCGGTTCCCCACACGCCTACCTCCGCCCCATCCTGCAGGACTCCGCATCGGTGTTGCCCCGCCGGTAGTAAGTGTCCCACCCCCTGCTCCCAGGCATGGTGGGCGCCGTGGCAACCACAATACCGGACTGAGTCATGTACGTGAGGGTGACACACACCGGCTGCCAGTAATAACGGGGATCACTCACCTTTGTGGCCTCGGTCCCGGGCCCTCTCGAGCGCTTTGCCAGCTGCACCTCCGAGTCCTTGCGCACACGCCTCGGTGTAGACTCGAACCTCACCTTCCGGGTGAGCCGACCGAGACGCAGCGGCAGATACCGGTCCGGGCCCCTCCGCCACACGCAGGACTTGAGGAGTCTGGGGGCCGGAGGGTCTTGGTCGTCTGTAGTTCAGGCGCTTCCCCCGGGGTGACCGAGAGCAAGCCACGCTCGCTCTCAGCCTCAGCTTGCCCATCTGTGAAATGGGGACGGTAACAGGCCCTCCCTGCTGGGCTGCAGGGACCGTTCGGAGACTTCTGGAGGCGGGCTCGGCTGTCACACACTGCGCGTGGCTGACAAGAAAAGCTGGGGCCGGGGTTTGCTCCAGACCCGTCGGCCCTCAGCCGGAGCCTGCTCCCTCCCGCGCCGCCGAAGATGCTCAGGTGTCCGAAACCACGTGCACGTCGGCCACGGGTTCTAGGAGAGGCCAATTTGGAAGCAATTGGGCCTGAGTCTCTCGGGCCAGGAGCCCAGGTTGAATCTATTGGAGGCACCTGAGTCTTGACCTTCAAAACCTAAACAAGGAAGGGAGGGTAACAGGGCGTTTGCTGCTCATTCTGACTGTCCTCCGAATTGTATCATTGGCGACACCCCAGTGGCTCCCGGCGCGGGCCTGCCTGGGTGGGCAGTGAGCTCCCGGGCATGAGCCTGCCGCTGCCCGAACCTTCCCTGGTTCTCTCTGTCCTCAGGGCCCAGCCAGGCATCTTCGCCAGAGGATGGGTCTGGAGCCCGCAGACCTGGGCCACCTCCTGGCTGAGGGGCCTGGGCAGGTGCCTATGAGCTCCGAGCCCGCTTCCTCTCCCGGAAAAAAGGAGAAAACGTTCTCTACCGGACAGGTCTGCCTGGAACAGAGGGATGTACTGGGCTGCGGGGCTTGCGGTGCTAAAACCCGGAAAGTCCAGGCAAACCGGGACCAGCTGGTCTCTTACAGGGCTATGGTGGAGGCTGCAAAGAGAAAATGCTGGAAAAGGACGGAGCGTGGTGCTTGGGGAGAGCAGCGCTGGCTGGCCCCTGTGTGCACTGCCCTTCCCAGTGTGCACCGTCCCTACGCCGATGTCACCGTCTCCCCAGGGTCCTGTGTGGTCTCCCCCCTTTAAAGACGATGCCGGTACTGGTTTGGCTCAGTGGATAGAGTGTTGGCTTTTGGACTGAAAGGTTCCAGGTTCGATTCTGGTCAGGGGCATGTACCTTGGTTGCGGGCACATCTCCACAGTGGGGTGTGCAGGAGGCGGCTGATCGATGTCTCTCATCGATGTTTCTGACTTTCTATCTCTCTCCCTTCCTCTCTGTAAAAAATCAGTAAAATATATTAAAAAATAATTTTAAAAACGAGAAACCGAGGCCCAGGAGAAGGGACCGCATGTCCGAGGTCTGGCAGGGCGGGCCCGGGACTGACTGAGTGTGAGAGACGAAGTTCCCGGGACACCGGGACTCTGTGACTGCAGGTGGCGTGTCAGCGGAAGTCGTGTTAACAGTGTTTTCCCGGGGAGTGGAGCCGGAGCCCAGTCTGCTGGCCCCGAGGGAAGCCCTCCCTCTGCCACGCTGAGCATGCGCTCAGGGCAGGTGGAGGTGAGCTGGCTAGGGAGGGAGGATGCAGGCCGTGATTCCGCCTTCCTCCTCACAGGAGACAGGGCTGGTCCCCAGCTCTCATCCACCCCAGCCCCTCGGCTGCCTCTGTGCCGTGTGTCCTTCGGCAAGTCACACCGACTCCTGCTCCTCCACGTCCTCGTCTGGGAACGGGGAGCGATCACCTACCTCGGAGGGTTCTTCTAAGAATGCAGCGAGGTAATTCAGTGAGTTTCTGCTCTGCTAACCGTAGAGCAGGGGTTCGCTAGCCACAGAAGAAGGCAGTCCACAGCGTTCCCCACTCCAGGACCCCATGGACTCCTGCCAGCAGCGCTGATGGGAAGAGTGGCTGCGATTCTCCCCATTTTCCAGATGAGGTCGCTGAGGCGGAAGGCGAGGGAGGAAGTTGACCACCGCTCCACAGGAAGAGGGGCCTCGGCAGAGACCACCCGTCTCCCTGCCTGGCAGCCTTTCAGCCTGCCGTCCCCCGGACCCCACAACAGGACAGACATTGTCCTTCTGGCTCCACTGAGAGGCCACAGCCTCCATCTCTACCCCATTTCCCCTCCCACATTATTTTCTTTTTTGTTGTCCTTAGCACCAGTGGAAATCAAGCTATTGTTTTTTTTGTTTATTATCCATCTCTCCCCCGAGAATGTCAGTTCCGGGAGGGCAGGGGCTTTGTCTTGACGTTCACTGCCAAGTCCCCGGCGCCCGCACAACGCGGGGCCCCTGGAAACAGCCGTCCAAGGGTCCCATGATCTCCTAACGCAACCAAGCGTGGTGTCCAGCGGCAGCAGCGGTGATGCAGTGCCCCGTTGCAGCCAGAAGATGGCAGCAGAGAACAAGGTACCTGATGGGTGGAGCCCAGGTGAAGGCGCAGGTTTGCCCCTAGAAGGGAGTGTGGATGTGCATGTGTGCATGTGCATGCGTGTGCATGCGTGTGCGTGTGCGTGTGTGTGCGTGTGTGTCTTCTTCTACCTCTCCCCGCTAACCCTTGTCCAGGCCTGAGGTCCAAGGGGACAGAAGGAAGCCTTTACCAGTAGTGCCTAATAATGATCTCTGATGATGAAAGCAGAATGCGCCACTGAATTCTCACATCAGCCCTGTGATTGTTCTCATCCTCAGACGAGGAAACGGAGGTGTAAAGCATGCCCCTGCTCACACGCCACGCCCCTCCGAGCTGCCATTGTCTCTCGGCGGACTCAGAGGGCGCCCCCAGGAGGAGGTGAGCTCCTGGTCTCTGGAGGCATGCACACTGTGACACATAATCGCCTGCCAGAGGGGGTGTGGCACATGGATGCTCACAGCCACCCCGAGCCAGGGCCTCGGCTCCGTGAACATGTAGGGCCCTCGGCTCAAAAAGGAAGAATTTAAAGATGGTGACAGCGGAGCCTTAAGCTGAGCCAGGACCCCTCTCCCTGCAAGGTGCCGGGGGACCGTGCAGGCTGCAGGGCCAGGAAGCCGGTCCCCGGGGGTCTGGGGAAGATGGTGAGGGCCCCATCTCAGGAGCCCCCGGGAGGTCACCAGCCCCGCCCTGCACGAGTCCCAGGGGAAAAGCCCCCCTCGGCTCGTTTCTTCTCCGAAGACAGGACGGCATCCCCGCACCTTTTATCTCCCCTCTCCGGCCGTGATTTATCTCTCGGCGACCGGCCGGGGCGGCCCCCGAGGCACAAGTCCCGTTTGATGGTCCATGAATCTTTCTGTGCTTTCCGGATCCTCCGGCCACTCTCCACGCGGCCGGCGGACCCACCACTTCCTTTCTGCCAAGTAAGGATTAGGAGGCCATAAAACAAGGGACCCGGGGCCCCGGCCGGCCGAGCGCACACATGGGCCTCAGATGCGCTGGCCAGCTGGCAGGAGATGGATGGGGGCTGCAGGGATCGCGCCCCAGAGGGGTCCCCTTCCCGTGGGGGCCACCCTTTCAAGTCTTCCTGGCCCAGCTTTGGGGCCAGAGCTGATCAGGGCCATCCCCATGGGGAGAGAGAGAGAGACAGTCACGGCTGAAGCCAGAACTAGAGGTGGTCCTGGCGGGGCCGGGCATCAGGGGCCCAGGCTGAGCTGTGGGTGAGGACCCCAGGCTCCGCCCAGGTGTGAAGGGCTGGGCGCCCACGGCATGCCTTGTCCTCACGTCTCACAGGCCTGTTCCCACCTGAAGAGGGAAGCATCGGGGTTTCCGGGATGTGGGCCCACTCGTGCTGAGGTCACACAGCCAGGAGGGGACGGGATTAGGGTGTGAACCCAGGGGAACAGATAATGAAGCTCTGCCACCAAGAGCAATGGAAAACCATCATGTTTGACAAACATATCTTAAATTTCTTGAATATTATCTATTTAAAAAAAATCAGTTATCAGTCTGGCTGGTGTGGCACCGTGCTTGAGTCTTAGGACCCATGAACCAGGAGGTCATGGTTCAATTCTCTGTCAATGGAACATGTCCAGGTCATGGGCTCAATATCCAAAAGGGGGTGTATGCAGGAGGTAGGCAATCAATGATTCTCTCTCATTTGATGTTTCTATCCCCTTCTCCCTTCCTCTCTGAAATCAATGAAAATACTTAAATTAAAAAAAAAATCAGCCCTGACAGGTTTGCCTCAGTGGATAGAGCATCGACCTGCAGACTGAAGGGTCCCAGGTTCAATTCCGGTCCAGGGCATGGACCTTGGTTGCAGGCACATCCCCAGCAGGAGGTGTGTGGGAGGCAGCTGATCGATGTTTCCCTCTCATGGATGTTTCTGACTCTCTATCCCTCTCTGTAAAAAAAAAAATAGAATATATTTTTTAAAAGTATAACTATAAAGGCATGTGGGGAGAAGTGCACAGTGGTGTAAAATAAGGTCACTAGGAGAATCACGCCTTCCTCTCCCCTCTCCTGCTGTTCGTCGTGCCTCCCGATTTCAGTTCTCTTCAGCACCCACTCGGCAGAGGAATGGCCGGATCACATGGCAATTCCGTTTTTAATGCTTGAGGATTGGCCATGCTGTTTTCCATCGTGGCCGGACCGGACCGCCTTACATCCTACCAGCAGGCTAAGCACAGGGCCCCAGTTTCTCCACATCCTCACCAACACCTTTCTCTGCTGGAGATGTTGTTTCTGTAATAGTCATCGAAATGGCGTGAAGTGTTTGGCTCAGTGGATAGAACGTAGGCCTGCGGACTGAAAGATCCTGGGTTCGATTCCGATCAAGGGCACAGGCCTGGGCTGTGGGCTCAATTCCCAGTGGGGGGCGTGCAGGAGGCAGCCGATCAACGGTTCTCTCTCATCAGTGATGTTTTTCTCTCTCTGTCTCTCTCTCTCTCTTTCTCTCTCTCTCTCCCCCCTCTCCCTTCCTCTCTGAAATGAATAAAAATATATTTAAAAAAACACACAAAAACAAATGGTATGAAGTGTTGTTTCGATTTGCATTTCCCTAATGATAAATGAGCATCACGTGTTTATTGCCCAACCGTATATCTTCTTTGGAGAAATTTTAATTCCTTTGGTCCATTGTTGAATTGGGTTGTCTGTAGGTGTTTGTTGAGTTTTAGGAGTTCTCTAAAGATTTAGGGTATTAATCCCTTATTTCAGTGGTCGCCAAACTCATGAGTCAACAGAGCCAAATATCAACAATGCAACAATGGAAATTTCTTTGGAGAGCCAAATTTTTTAAACTTCAACTTCTTCTAACGCTACTTCTTTTTATTTTTATATTTTATTGATTTTTCAGGGAGGAAGGGAGAGGGATAGAAACATCGGTGAGAGAGAGACATCGATCAGCTGCCTCCTGCACACCCCCCACTGGGGATGTGCCCGCAACCAAGGCACATGCTCTTGACCAGAATTGAACCCGGGACTCCCCCTCCCCCCACCCCCCACCAGTCTGTAGGCCGATGCTCTATCCACTGAGCCAAACCGGTTTTGGCAACTAACGCCACTTCTTCAAAATAGACTTGCCCAGGCCGTGGTATGTTGTGGAAGAGCCACACTCCAGGGGCCAAAGAGCCGCATGTGGTTCGCGCGCCTCGGTCTGCCGACCACTGCCTTACCCGATATTTGGTTGTAAGTACAGTGGTACCTCGAGATACGAGTGCCCTAACATACGAGATTTTTGAGATACGAGCCGTCGAGCGAGCGATTTTTGCTTTGAAATACGAGCAACAGTTGAGATAGGAGTAATCGCGCGGATCGGCCGGCTGCACACGACCCACCAGTTTACCGCGACTCGAGCGTCTCATAGTTTCCCACGCCTCAAGGTGACGGAACGAATTAAACTCGTATCTCGAGGTACCACTGTATTTGGGTGTAAGTACTCCCTCCCATTCTGGGGGCGGCCCCTCTCTGCTCTCTGAGGGTGCCGCTTGATGCACAAGCTTTGCTCATCTGGGTGAAGTCCCGTGTGCCTCTTGCTGCTGCTGCCTGTGACTCTGAGGTCACCAAGTCCCACGCTGTGACGCTCTTGTCCTGTGTGTTCCTCTCCAAGCCATACCGTTTTAGGCTCCGCATTTTGAGATCCACTTGGAATCTGTGTGTCAGGTGTTAGTAAGGGACCAGCGTCATCCTTTTGTACGTGGATATCGGTTTTCCCAGCGTCACTGGTTGAAGAGACCGTCTCTTCTCCGGTGACAAGTCTTGGCGATGTGGCGGAAATCCCGTGACCAGACATGGGAGCGTTTATTCCCGCACACGCCTTTCTGTCCCATTGGTCTGTGTGTCGGAGTTGGTGCCGGCACCACATTCTTTTGATTAATGTGGGCGGTTGGCAGTGCGTTTTGAATGCAGGAAGTGTGAATCCAACTTTGTTCTTGTTGTTTTGGCTATTTGGTGTCCCTTGAGATTCCATAGGACTTTTCAGATGCTTTTTATTTCCGCAAAACAAAACAAAACAAAATAACAAACAGCTGAACCCGGTTTGGCTCGGTGGATAGAGCGTCGGCCTGTGCACTGAAGGGTCCCGGGTTTGATTCCAGTCAAGGGAATGTATCTTGGTTGCGGGCACGTCCCCAGTGGGGGGCGTGCAGGAGGCAGCAGCTGATCTATGTGTCTAACTCTCTATCCCTCTCCCTTCCGCTCTGTAAAAAAATCAATAAAATATATTAAAAACAAAACAAAACAAAACAAACCATTGAGATTTTGATAGGGATTGCATGAAGTAGGTAGATTGTCCTGGGAAGCATCGACCTGTTAGAAACACCAGTTCCTCCAATTCATGAAAGTGGGATGTTTTCTCATGTCTTTGTCTTTCATTTCTCTTCGGAAACGTTTTGCAGTTTTGAATTTTGTAGGTTTTTCCACCTCGTCGGTTGATTAATTCCTAAGTGTTTGATTCCCTTTGATGCCATTGTGAGTGGGTTTCCCTCAGTTTCTGTTTCGGATTGTTCGCTGTTTGCGTTTGGAACAATAGCTGGTTCTCGTGCGTTGGACAGAGAGGCCGGACCCGGGCCTCGCCCCTGCTCCTCCCGTTTTCCATGACGCAGTATGACACTGTATGACGCTGTATGATGCTCGCCGCGGGCTTTCCGTTCTGCCGGAGCGGTTCCCGTCCATTGCTAGTGCGCGGAGTGTTTTTTAATCGCGAAAGGGTGTTGACATTTGTCCAGTGCTTTTCTGCACCGATTGAGATGACCCTGTGGTTCTCCACCCTCCCCCGATTTATTCTGTGAATGTGGTGCGTGACATCGATCAGTGCTCACATGTGCAATTTTCCCTGCATTCCAGGAATAAATCCCGCTTGGTTATGGCGTGTAACCCTTAAACATGTGGTGCCTGCATGTCACACTCGTGGTTCCGTACCATGGAGGTGCTTGCCTCGTTCCTAGCGGTCTCCACCGGTTATGTTGTACTCCCTATGGGCGGGGCCAGGTGTGTGGGGGGGGCGTTTTCTCGGTCACCGCTGTCTCCCCAGCACCTCGCATAAGGCTCAGCACCGAGCTCACTCAAGGCTGCATGAGTGGGTGACAGAGTGAGCCGGGAAATGGCAGAGAAAAACCAGCCCACAGAGATGGGCTTAGAGGGGATTTCCATGTTCTTTTCATACTTTTCTTTTGTACACGTTTATCCTCATTTTATTTCACAAGCAAGTAAAAATCAAGTGTGTGTTGTTTCAGTGAGAGACCGAGCGGCTGCTGGGAGTGCTCAGAGGAGGGGGATGGGAAGGCAGATCAGGGCGGCAGATCTGGTGTGGAGGCTGCTGGGATGAGGTCATGGCGGTGGGAGGGGGGGTGTCCCCTGGGCAGCGGGGGACAGAGCCTCGGTGTCCTCAGCTGGAAAACCGTGCTGACAGCCTCTCCTGCACTAAAAACACAGGGTTCAGCCGAAACTGGTTTGGCTCAGTGGATAGAGCGTCGGCCTGTGGACTGAAATGTTCCAGGTTCAATTCCGGTCAAGGGCATGTATCTTGGTTGCCGGCACATCCCCAGTAGGGGGCGTGCAGGAGGCGGCTGATGGATGTCTCTCGTCGATGTTTCTAACTCTCTATCCTTCTCCCTTCCTCTCTGTAATAAATCAATAAAATATCTTTAAAAATAAAATAAATAAAAAAACACAGGGTTCGAGAGAAAGCAGCGGCCACTTATTGAGACTCCTGCATGCTCTCCCCTGCCCTACTCCGTGGCTCTCTGTTCCCCCTGGAGGACCATTACCTTCATTTTCCAGGTGGGGAAACCGAGGCAGAGGGCCATTCAAATCCTAGCTCAGCCATAATAGAGCCTGTGGCGTCCCGCTGTCAGTGGTTTCGGAGCCTCAGTTTTCCTACCTGTCTAATGGGGATGACAACAGTCCCCGCTCCTTGGGGTGCGGTGTGAAGTCCACAGAATGGCGCACAGAGCGCTCACAGCTCACCCACCTGGATGGGCCGGCATAGGTGAGCTGCCGAAGGTCACCAACAGAGGTGGCGTCTGTTCCTAGGGTCACACAGCAAACCAGGGGCTGAGCTGGGACCCCCCTCTCCATCCCCAGATGTCTCTGACCCGAGGTCCACACTCAGCCAGAGCCCTGGGCGGCAGGTGCCTGCCGGGAGCGTAGTAGGGCTCCAGGGGAGGGGCCTGTCCGGCTCCCCCCGGGGCTGCAGCCTGGACCGGGTGGGTGGGTGGGTCAGGGACTCCAGCCGCCGGGGGTTTGCAGCCGTGTGTCCGGCGCTGCGGGCGGTTTCCCAGCAGCAGCTAATGGCCGCCCCCTTCATAGCCGTCCGCGCCGATAACGGACAGATTTAATTAAAAAGAACGCACGCCCTC
This sequence comes from Lasiurus borealis, assembly GCA_004026805.1. Taxonomy (NCBI): domain Eukaryota; kingdom Metazoa; phylum Chordata; class Mammalia; order Chiroptera; family Vespertilionidae; genus Lasiurus; species Lasiurus borealis. Next base: position 11,049 of record PVJN01031038.1, on the reverse strand, counting down.
CTCCCGGCCGGGGTGCGGGGCCGGCAATTAAAACTCGGCTCTGTAAAGTCAGCGCGCAGGCGTGGGTGCCCGCGCTGCCCGGTGTCTGAAAGGGAGCCCCCTCCCTGCGCGCCCCCGTTATTTATCGCGTTAATTTCATCCTCTGGCCGCAGCGTGAACCGACGCGGAGCCCCGGCCCCGACCCCGACCTGCCTGCCGGGCTGTGCCGGGCCCACGCTGGCCTCCCCGGGGGAGGAGCGGGGCCCTGGGCGCTGGCTGGGAACGAGAGGGGCCTTGGCGAGACTCTGCCTGGCTTCCAGGCCTCGGGCCAGGGCCTCACCCCTCTGGCTCCCGTGTCCGCACCGAGAAAAGGGGCAGCAGCGGACACTGCCCCCTGAGGCCGGAGGAGGCCCGGAGGGGGCACACTGAGAGCGCTCAGATGACTCTGGCTGTTCCACTGTCAGTGTCATGGCCACTGGTGCCGGGGGCTGCCGGACAAAGCCCAGGAGGCTCGGCGAGAGGGGGGGCTGGGCGCTCGGTCGCAGAGGCGGCAGCAGTTCACAGAGGGGACTTGGCTGGCAGAGGATCCAGGCGTGAATCCTGACCCTGCTGCCACTTGCCACTTCCCAGCCGGCCTGACGCCCCTCCTCGGGGCTCGGTTTTCTCATCTGTGAGGTGGGAAGGACCTCATGGGCCGGGCACCCTCGCTGGCCCTGCGTCTGAGCTCACAGGGCCCGGGAGAGGGATGTTCAAGGCCGAGGGGCGGGGGTCCCAGGCCCGGTTTTCTGGCCTGGCTCTGGGCACAGTTTGCCTGGAGAACCTCCGTCCTCGGCCCCCCGCCCCCCACACCTGTTTACTCCCCCAGTGCCCACCGCCCTCAGGCTGGGGGCAGGGTGGCCGCCCGCCACCAGATAGCGGGCCCGATAGCCGGGCCCGGGAGACAAAGCTATCGAGACATCGACAGGATGCTGAATGGGCCGCTGGGCCGGGCGGGCGGGCGGGAACGGCAGGCGGCTCGGATTTAATTAAAAAGGCTCCCATCTCCCCGATAATCCTCCCGGCAACGGCGGGAGCAGGCCCGCGCCGGCTCCCTGGCAACGGCGCATCCTGCCGATAAAGATCTTTGGGGGGAGGACGCCGTGCGGCCCCCGCTGGCCGGCATCGCGGCTATCAGCCCTGCCCATCGCCCCGCCGAGGGGGTGGGGGCCAGGAGGCAGCTGCCACCCCCTTCCCCCCAAGAACTAGCCCTCCCGTTCGGTGTCCCTCCCTCCCCCCACCGGGGCGACCCGGCTCCTGGCTGAGCTTTTTGCCTGGCACTCACACCGCTCCCCCAGCCCAGCCGCCCAGCCCTCGCCCGTCTCTGGCCGCTCCCCCGCTGCACCCGCATTGAGGCTGGGGTGCCCACACGTCAGGATCCTGGAATGAGCAGGTGTCCGCGCTGCTCTGAGCCTGCGTCCAGGGGAGGGGTGGTCAATCCAGGCACCCCCCCCCCCCCGACACACACACCTCGCAGGCTTTGCTGGCGGGTCCCTCTGCCCAGCCTTCCCATTCGGATCCCGGCGTGCACCTGCAAGCCGGCCGAGGTGTCCCTCTGCCCGCCTCTGCTTACACACGAGCCCCTGGCACCCAGTCCCGGCAGAGAGCAGGGACGCAAGGCACGCATGGGAATGAATGAAGGGATGAATGAATGAATGAATGAATGAATGAATGGCTGATGTGGACGTGTGAGCCGAGCTTGGCGCAAGGGCTCCTCTGACCAGTTGGAGTCACCCAGGCCAGGAACCCGGCAGCACAGGCCTGCTCTGCTCCAGGCTCCTCCCTGCACACCCGGCGGCCTCAGGAAGGGGTGCGACCCTGCCAGTTGGTCACCCTCTGTCCCGCCCTCCAGTCACCCCACAGCAGGGGCCCGAGGGGCGCTCCACCGTGCACCCAGCATGCACAGCCCAGGCTGAGGCCCCCTGACCCCCAGCCCTGCCCAAACCTCTTCTCCTTGGACCCTGCCCCACCTTGGAACCTGCTACAATCTTTTAAACTTAGCGACTTAGCATCTGGCCTGAGCCGCTGGAGAAGGGGGGTGGGGCCAGGGCGGAGGGCCCGGACCAAGCCAGGACCCGCCCCATCCCCAGATGAGGGTCCTGCGCGGTAGAGGTTCTGTGCGGATCAGAACCCGCGCCAGGCACTCGCTGGAAGGTTGGCAGCTTTCTAATGGGGAGCTTCACCCTCGCTTAGGAAGGTGACCCAGCGGTTTTGGGGGCCCAGAGGGGAGCAGGACAGTGCCAGCCTCCCCGGGCCTCTGTCAGGGGGTCGGGGAGGGTATAGTTCTAGGGCGTCTGCAGAGCTTTGTGTCTCGGATGGACACGGGCCAGCAGCAGCAGCAGCAGCAGCGTCGGGCCGCGGGTGGCTGCCCAGGGGTGGAGTGAGAGGGGTGACGGGGTATGGACGGGTGAGGAGCTGTCCTGAGACCCCGGGACTCTGAGTGCAGGGCAGCTGTGGGCTGTTGCTAGATCCCACTTATTAATGTGAATTCAGGATGGGTTCCGATGGGTGGGGGTGTCCCAGGAGGCCAAGTTGGGGGTGTGGATGTGGGAAGGGGCTAGCCTGCTCCAGGAAGGAGGAGTGGAGTGGAGCAGGGAGGGAACGGGGTTCCAGGGAGACAGGTGCCGTGTGACTTCACAGCGGGAAACGGAGGCCAGACCATGAGAGGGCGGGAAAGCTGGGGTGTCAGCAGGGCAGAGGTGTCGAGCCCTGATCTGTGAGCTGCCCCCCGCCTGGCACCACCTGGGTGGTCCCAGTCACCCAGGCCCCAGCACCCTGAGCCACCTCCAGGCCAGTGCCCTGGGCCGGGGCTAAGAAATGACTGTTTCCAACATTATAAACTGATGAACAAAAGGATAGATACAGAGACAGTAAAGCTTCAAACAGACTGTGAAATTACAGCAGGGAGATTAAAGTTAGGTGAGGTAGATAAGAGATCAATCAAAGGACTTGTATGCATGCATATAAGCATAACCAGTGAACACAGACACTGGGGGGTTGGGGTATGCCTGGGAGGGAGGGGGGGCAATGGGGAGATATGTATAAAAAATTAATAAAAATTAAAAAAACCAAAACCCAAACAACAACAACAACAACAAAAAACAACAACAAAAACACAACAAAACAAAACAAAACAAAAAAAATGACTCTTTCCAATAAGCTTCCGGGCAAGTCTGATGCCGGTGTGGGATGGGGATCAGCACGGTGGAAAGAGGGGCCAGGGGCTCGGTCGTCTAGGGGTGTGATTCTCACTCCGGAAAGGGGCGCCAGGGAAGGGGTCTTTGGCAGGGGCGTCCTCACAGGCTGTCAGGGTGTCTGGGTTCCCCCACCCAGACCCCAACCACTTGGCCCAGTGACCAGCCCGTTAGGCACGCATTTTGCAGAGACGTGATTGGCTTCTGTTTGTTTTCATTGAAAGAGCTATGAGAGGAACACAAAACTTATTTATTTAAAAATACTTTAGGGGAAAAATGACAAATCAAATCAAATCAAAACCATTCATTATCCTATCACCTAGGCACCGGCACCCTTTCAGACGGAAACATATATCTTCCCGGACTATCTTGGAAGACGTATTTATTCAGCAAATGTTTATTAAGCCCAGCAGTGAGATGAAGTGATGCCGATAAGCGAGGCGCAGACAACACCCACACCCACACACACACACACACACACACACACTTCTTTTCTTAAAAGATGGTATCACGTTATTGGCGCTGTTTAGTAACCTGATAACGTGGACAGCTTTTCCATGTGAGAATATACAGGCACATATTTAGCATATCTTTCTCATTTAAAAAAAAAAAACAAGATAAAAAATTTAAAAGTACAATTAGCTATACTTCCCCTCCCCCTTTAGTGTTTGGGGGCATCTTTTCAGGATTTTGATGCGTAGAGATGTAAATATATTATCTCCCACAACTGCAATGCACTGTGTCCACTGCTTGCCGTCTGCTTTTCTCACGTAACCACCTTCCCTCCCAGCGGCGTTCTGTCCCGGCTCCCGGAGATCGCCCTCGCTCTTCCTCATGCTGCTCAGGATGGGTGCACAATTTATGCCGTTACTTCTCTAAACTCTAGCTTGTAACCGTATTTTCCCCCCACAGGTGTGTAAACAGCGCCTCAATGGAATACTCACTTGTCTGTTTCTACATGATTAAGTCCTAGAAGCAGAGATGCTGGGTAAAAGGTTATATATCTGTGTACATAACACTGATTGGCTGCCTGCTGCGTGCCCCCTTCTGAATGTCAAGCCCTCAACCCAGGCATGGGGTCGGTGAGGGGTTACATACACCGAGTGGCCAGATGATTATGATCACCTGATGTTTGTAGGCAAATTAGCTATAATTTCGCACTAAAGTTGCCAGAGGGCCAGACCATTACAGAGAGGGAAGCAGGTTGTTTACTGTGGCAGTGGAAGTGATTTTTTCCTGAAGATATGGGTCAGCAACGCGCTTTAACAACCTTTGAACGTGGGATGACTGTTGGTGCTGGGAGCCACGGAGTGAGATCAGCGTAACAGCTGAATTCGCTCAATGTTCCAGCGCAGCTGCTGTCAAAGCGTTTGCAGACCGGACCGTCAGCCGAAAACCTGGGTCTGAACGGGCAAATTGTGGCCGTGAGTGACCGGGCAATGTTAGGGCAGAACGGACAGTGGCAGGACGGGCACAAGACAACAGGAGGGCAACCGTGCGTCAGATTGCTGCAGATCTTCCTCAGGGATCCTCCTAAATGACCTCTGAGCGCACAGCGATCATCTGGCCACTCTTACACACACACTGAGAGGCCAGGTTATGATGATCTCTGAACACATATGATCTGGCCACTCAGTACACATGTTAAAGGCTGGTAATCGGCATTGTTGCCTCCAGGAGGCTGCACAGTGGACTCTCCCACTGCCCCCATCCCTGCATCCTGGGTGTTACCCATCATTCTTTTCAATCTTGGCCAATCCCATAAGCAAATGTGCTATCCTGATGCCGTATTAATTTGCCTTTTTTTTTTTAGTATTGGTAATTTTGAGTACCTTTTCTTTAAAAAAAAAACACATTTTATTGATTTTTCACAGAGAGGAAGGGAGAGGGATAGAGAGTTAGAAACATCGATGAGACAGAGTCATCGATCAGCTGCCTCCTGCACGCCCCCCCACTGGAGATGTGCCCACAACAAAGGTACAAGCCCTTGACTGGAATCGAACCCGGGACCCCTTAGTCCGCAGGCCAATGCTCCATCCACTGAGCCAAACCGGTTTCAGCTTGAGTACCTTTTCTTATTCATATGGACCATTTTTATCCTTTTGAGGATTGTCTCATATTTTTAGATTTATAAGAGATACTTGTATGAAATATACTCACTGTCATATACCTAGAAGATATCACTCCTCCCTCCAATTTATTTATTTTTAAAAAAATATATTTTATTGATTTTTTACAGAGAGGAAGGGAGAGGGATAGACAGTTAGAAACGTGGATGAGAGAGACATCAATCAGCTGCCTCCTGTACACCCCCTACCAGGGATGTGCCCGCAACTGAGATACATGCCCTGACTGGAATTGAACCCAGGACCTTTCAGTCCTCAGGCCAACGCTCTATCCACTGAGCCAAACCGGTTTCGGCCCTCTCTCCAATTTAGAGTGTGTCTTTTATATTTTGGTCATATGGAATATTTGATACATCAAATATTTTATAATTTTATCTAGTTAAATATAGCAATTGAAATTTTTCGTGTGTTTGGAGTCACATTAGAAAGATCTTCCCACACTCAAGATTATAAAAATATCAATATTTTCTCCTAATAATTAAAAAATAATACCCTTCTAGCTGAAACCGGTTTGGCTCAGTGGATAGAGAGTCGGTCTGCCGATTGAAAGGTCCCAGGTTCGATTCCGGTCAAGGGCATGTACCTTGGTTTCGGGCACATCCCCAGTAGGGGGGCGTGCAGGAGGCTGCTATTTCTCTCTCATCAATGTTTCTAACTCTCTACCCCTCTCTCTTCTTCTCTGTAAAAAATCAATAAAATATATAAAAAGAATATTTAAAGGCTACTTAGGTACTTTAAAAAATAATTCCCTTCTAAAAAGTTAAATATTTAACCTATCTGGAGTTTGTTTCCACATACTAATAAAGCAGGAATCTAACTATTTTATTCTCAGTGGTTCCCCTAATATCTGCACATTACTTATTAAAATCCCATTATTTCCTTATTGATGTGAATTCTGTCTTCTGCTGCACTTAATTCTCCGCGGATCTCTCTTACTGACATGCTTGTCTCTTCCCCTGCCAGGATCTCCCTGATTTAATTACTGTGGTTTTACAATATGTTTTGTTATCTTATAAGCAAATCCTTCTCATTAATCTTTCTTTTCAAAAATTTCTACATTTTTGTATCTCCCGAGGAACTTCAGAATTAGTTAATTAAAAATAAAAGTTCACTGATTTTTTTTTTTGATGGTACTTGTTTAAATTTGTAGATTACTTGGGTAAAGATAGGCATCTTTAGCCCGGCCAGCCTGGCTCAGTGATTGAGCATTGACCTATGAACCAAGAGGTCACGGTTTGATTCCTGGTCAGGGCACATGCCCAGGGTGCAGGCTACATCTCCAGTGTGGGTCCTGCAGGAGGCAGCCGATCAGTGATTCTCTCTCATCATTGATGTTTCTATCTCTCCCTCTCTGAAATCAATAAAAGCATATATTTTAAAAAGGCGTATTTAAAACAGATTTTTACAGTAGTTAATTTTTCCATCTAGTAAAATGCCTTATTTCCCCAATTATTTAAAAGGTTTTTTTTTTTTTTTTTGTATTCCTCAATCAAGTGTTTTGGTTTTAGAGATTCCACACATTTCTGGTTCTGTTTACTTTCAGGCATTTGGTACTTTTTTTTTTTTTACAGCCTTGATAAATGGGATTTTTTTTTCCCCATTGTATTTTCTAACACTTGCTGTTGAAAGGTAGAGGTTATTTCTTCCTACTTACCTACCCACTAGGTATTTAGCAAACTCTCTTTTTAGCTCCAATAATTTTTTACTTGCTTGTGTTGCATTTTTATAGGCAAGCAGAATCTCCATTTGAAAATGCTGAGAATTTCTCAGTGTTGGTGCTTCCCTCATCTCAGGGTTTGTCTAGATTCTTTGGAGTGAGGGGTGTGGGGGAGTGTGGGGAGGGGTTGGGGGTGTGGTCTGTGAGTCAGGAGTGGCCCCGTAACACCGGCCACCACCTGCAACCCTGGGAGTGACAGGAGGAGAAGGGTGCGGGCGTGTGTCATGTCATGAACAGCAGGAGGGGGACGCTGGAGCCGGGGGAGCCAGCGGGCCCAGAATGCACGGCACCCTCACCGCTGGCACAGGCCTCCTCGCCCAACCCCGGCAGGTCCAGGTCTCTGGCTGGCGTTTTGCTCTCTCTTTCCTTTTGCTTTGGAATTTCTGTAAGAGTTCGTTTGAGCCGAACTGACCACCTATGCAGGGGAATAAGATCTCAAATGCTCCGGAGAGTGAGAGTTTGCAGCTGGGTGTTTCACTCGAAGTACAAAGCCTGCATACGATTTAAATCAGAATGGGCTGAAACCAGTTTGGCTCAGTGGATAGAGCGTCGGCCTGCGGACTAAAAGGTCCCGGGTTCTATTCTGGTCAAGGGCATGTACCTTGGTTTCCGGCACATCCCCAATAGGGGGCGTGCAAGAGGCAGCTGATCAATGTTTCTCTCTCACTGTTTCTAACTCTCTATCCCTCTCCCTTCCTCTCTGTAAAAAATCAATAAAATATATTAAAAAATAAATGGAGAATGGGCTGTGAACGTCAAGGCCTCGGTGAGTAGCTTTTCGCCACGTTGCCGTGCATCCTGGGGCCTGCACTCCTGGGGCAGATGTCACCTCGTCACCGTGTTCTATGGATGCTCCCGGGTGCTGCTGGCCGTACTATTTCCCCGTCCATATTTCAGGGGAGATGGATTGGTCTAGAGCAGCAGTTCTCAACCTTCCTAAGGCTGCGACCCTTGCATACAGTTCCTCATGGGGTGGTGACTCCCAACCATGAAATTTTGCTACCGTTATGCATCGTGATGTAAATATCTGCATTTTCCGATGGTCTTAGGCGACCCCTGTGAAAGGGTCGTTAGACCCCCAAAAGGGTCGCGACCCACAGGTTGAGAACCGCTGGTCTAGAGGGGCATATGGTGCCCTCGTGACGGGGTTACATGGCATTAGATTTGTACTAGCCTCATAGAATTTCCAGTGAAACTTTCTGTGATTTTACTTTCTGATTGCCAGCGAAACTTTCCATTTTCCCTTATCCTCTGGAAACGGGAATGGTCTCTTCTCTGTGAGCGCCCATAAAACCACGTGGGCTGGATACCACTTCAGGGTCCTCTCTTTCGAGCTGCACTCTCCCTGCCTCTTGCTTTCTACGGCTGTGCCCGGGTCGCGGAGAAGCTGCAGACCCTCTGACGTTCAGGGACAGGAGGCTCTGGCCGCCTCAGCTCTCCCCGCTGCTCCCCTCGCTTATCCCCGGGCTCAGGTAACTCCTGGAACACCCCCGGCCCTCGGCTGGGAGGTGCAGTGCGTGTCGCTCTGTGTGGAGTCCGGTATTCTCTGAATTCTTGTAGGATGGCGTTCCCCGGGTTAGAGTCGTTGTATCTCAGGCGATGTGTTAGAGAATGGTTCGCCTGAAACCTATCTAATTTTATGAACCAAAGTCACCCCAACCCCTTCAATAAAATACTAAAAACAATAAAAAATTAAAAAACATGACAGAAGGAGACAACAGGGATGTGCCCGTGTGCCGAGGAGAAACCACGTGAGCCCAGAGCGAGAAGGTGGCCCTCTGCCAGCCACGGGGAGGGGCCTCGTACGAGACCGGCCTGCCCACATTTCGACCTTGGACTTGCACCCTCCACAATTGTGAGGACATACATTTCTGTTGTTTAAATATGTGTGTGTGTGTGTGTGTGTGTGTATATATATATATATGTATATATATATATAGTTGCATGTTTTAGTTCATGTCAACACATGGTCCCTGAGCATCTCCATGGTGTGTGGCCACACCTGGGGGGAGGGGGGGCCTGGGGAGAAAGAATCCCCGAGTTTCTGTTTGGCTCTTGGGGGAGCAGGTGAGTGAAAGGAGCTTCTGAACAGCGAGGTAGTGGCAGGGAGGGGATAGGATGAGCGTGGCAGGAGCACTGGGAAGGCCACCCGACTCAACCCCGAGAGGGCAGCCAGAGGGCTCCCTGGAGGAGGTGCCCTGGATGTAGAGATGCCCGGGAGCACCCACCCCCCAAACGGGTCCCCGCTACCACACAGCGGCCGGAGACGCAGCCGGCCTCGAGGCGGGAGTGAGAGTAAGTGACGCACACTCAGAGGCACTGGTGACTTTGGAGGATGGATTTCCTTTAAGCACAATGCCACTTGTGTAACGATAGGTTTATGCAGCTTTATTTCAAACAATGGCTGCTTTAATGGCCGCTCACCAAACTCATTCCCGAAAGTTTAATAAAGGCAGCTCTTGAGCGCTGAGCCGGTCGAGACCAGGTTGAGCCCACATGGCTACCCTCCCCCGAAACAGACACTGTCCTCGGGGAGCCGGAGGGAGGTCACCCTGCTGCTACACGGGAGAGCTGAGTAGGCGGGAACCCGTAACTCCCTCGTCTCTGAGCCTCAGTTTCCTCATCTGTAAAATGGGGACAATAAAGGCCTCTCTTGGGGATTTAATGAGCTAACGCCGGGGACGTGCCTGGCCTGCGTAAACGCTCGATACGTGGGAATCACTGGCGTGTTGTGGTTATTTTAATAATACAGTGGTACCCCCCCTGAGATACGAGTTTAATTCGTTCCGTACCTTGAGGTGTGGGAAACTATGAGACACTCGAGTCGCGGTAAACTGGTGGGTCTTGTGCAGCCGGCCAATCCGCGCTATTACTCTTACGGTATCTCAAATGTTGCTCGTATTTCAAAGCAAAAATCGCTCGCTCGATGGCTCGTATCTCAAAAATCTCGTATGTTAGGGCACTCGTATCTCGAGGTACCACTGTAATAAGGAACATGGATCCGGTTCAAGGGATGCCTGGCCTCGTGGGTGGAAGGGGCCGTGGATACGACACATATACACGCACAGGATTCCAATCCAGGCAGGAGAGGAAGGCTTCCTGGAGGAGGCGGCCTTGGAACTGGGTCTGGCGGGTTTGGGAGCAGGGTTCGGGTGAGACCTTCCTGGCTGATGGTGCCCGACCAGCAGAGGAGGGACCCCGGATGCACGGAGGTGAGAGATGAGGCTGGAGGCCACCAGACCGAGCCTGCACCTCCCTCTGGGACACGGGGAGCCACGGCGGGCTGCTGAGCAGGGCCTGAGGGCGTCAGAGTGGAATCTCGGAACATCCGTGTGACTGCAGTGGGGAGGAGCGCCAGCAGGGGGCAGGATGGAGGCGCTGTTGGCCACCGGGATGGGGGGTGATGGAAGTCCACCATCGGGCCTCCTTTCTAGTGCCTGGGGGTGAAGGGGGTGGGGTCAGAGTGTCCAAAGAACGGGCTCCCTTGACCTCTCCTCCAGCTTCTGGGGTCAGGGGTACCCCCTCCCCACCCTGCCATTGTCCCCAGCTCTGCCCAGGCCCAGGCCCAGGCCCAGCTCCAGCAGCTAATCCCGGTGACACCGGGTCCGAGGCCGGGGAGGGGCAGCTGGGCAGCTGGCCTCAATTAGCGGGGAGCCGGGTCTGGACAGTGTCATTAGGAGAAAACCAGAGCCCGGCCATAAACTCTAATGAATGCATTAATGGAAGGCTTGTGCGCCTCAAAGGGGGAAAGAAGCGGGCCTAAATAAAGTTATTAACACAGCCCACCTGTGTTCGGCCCTCGGCCTGCATTGTTCAAATAGCCCATTAACTCCCGCAGCATCCAGTCTTGAAAGTGAGCCCTGCCTCTCTGAAGCAGACGTTTAACGGCGTTCATATAATTCAATTAGATTCCACAGTCGTGGTCCAAAGGATCCTCTGAGCTTTCATCTCGGTAATGGCCTGCAGGCCGGAGTGGGGCGCAGGGGGTTAAAAAGAG
>PVJN01031037.1:0-25185 GCA_004026805.1 Lasiurus borealis | reverse complement strand
GGCTCTCAGCCTCTGCTCTGCTTTCAGAGTATGTTGTGAGCCCCAGCATGCTGGTCTGAATAAAACCCTTTGTTTTTACATGAGATCGTCTCTTGGTGCTCTGTAAGTGCGGCTTGCATTCCGGGCTTAACAATGTACATGAGTCAAATCATTGACTCTTGGTCATTGTCAAGAAGGGAGTTATATTTACTCCTGAGGACTATAATTTTAATTTTCTGCCTAATAAAGTTAGTGGGCCTGCTTATACAATGAGGGCCCAGAATGAGTACCAGGAGTAATCTTTAGAGAGTCCAAAAAGTCCTGAAATCTCTTTTTTTTTTTTCCCTAGGCTGTCTTAAGCCAGGTGTGATGAAGCCATGTTGGGATTCCATTGACCTTGACTGTCGTGGAGGTGGTCCTTTCCAGGTAGGAGTCAGTCCTTAGGTGGCAACTTTCTTTACCCAAACAGAGTCACAAGGATGGAAGGGGTGAATCAGATCAGAAGTTGCTACACACGGAGTGTCTCAGATATGCTTCTGGATTGCTTCCTGCGTAGACTGCAAAGTCAGTAAGAACTTGAATAAAGACAGGTTATGGGTTTCAGCTTTTCTAGATTGAGTAGATCAGGGTCTGGAAGAATCATTAGAATCTGTAGAGGCCCCACTGGTTTTAGGGCAGCTTTTTGGCAGCTTTATCTGTGGCCCAATTCCCTTTTGCTTCTGTGAAGACCCCTTATCTTGTAAATAGCACTATGTACATGAGCCATTGTAAATGCGTACCTGCTATCAGTATAAATTGTTACTGATTTTTCTTTTGTCTACCAGAGAGCCTGAAACTGGGTGACTCAAGTGGTTGACAGCCAGTGCTCCAGTGTGTACTAGAGTAAAGCCTTGAATTCATGTGGGGCAGTTAGGATTAGTTACTGCCATAGGGTTAACTTATTTGCTATTTCTGATAAGATAGTTGTGGCTACCATCTGGAAGCAAGTATGTCACCCAAATGCAAAGGGGTCAAGTCTTTTGGACAAATAAGCTACTGGCCTTTTCTAAGTGCTGAGACTTTGGGTGCCCCTTGTCTCACATACATAGAGGTGGAAAGACTTAGTTACATTTGGTAGCGCTAGTTGGCCCATCATCCTTGTTCTGCTTATGTCTGTCTAACTGCCTAATATATTACCTCAAGGATCCTGGCTCTGAATTCTTTTACGGAAAATAGACATTGAATTCCTTCTCTAGCTTCTTCATGCTGAGGAGGGATGGAGTTTTCCCTCAGAGCCAAGATATTCTTGCTGTCAGTCAGAGGGATGTTGAGGCCTGGATACAGAAGTAGGTGGGCTTGTGACCTGGCAGAGACAAACAGTAACAAATGGTTCAGTGGAAGAGAAAGAAAATATTTGTTTTAATAGCCTTTATTGAAATATAATTTTTCTCCTCAAAATTACCTCTATTTTTATTAAAAGAGCCAAATCAAGACCAATTTACCTATTGTATTTAACTTGGCATGATTGTTTGCATAAACATCCATAATGATAACTTACTACCTTTGCCAGAATTTCATGATTGAATCTTAGTGTGCCACATAGGGCTAGGAAGCCAAGCCATCCAGCTGCCGTCTGGCCTGCCTTCAGTATCTGCTGAGTTAGGTGAATTCCTCACCTGCAGCAACTCCACCTGGGCCCATGCCCTCGGTTTTAAGGCCCATCTCAGTAGTCCTCCTACTCATTACAGCCTAGAGTATTTGGGGGTTCTGCAGGGACACAGAGGCATCCTTATTGCTCCCCTTCTACTCTGACTAACTGCCAGTGATGATAGAACATGAGCCTGACGCTCCAGCGCCAGCCATTTTCAGGGCTCCCAGGCCGGATACCAGGCTTTACTTTGACACTCTTGTTGGCTTCGAGTCTTCAGAGTTCAGACAGGACTCTTTAAAACATTATTTCCAGTTGAAGTTTCTGGTCAATAAAACCACTATTGGAAACTGGTCTTATTAAATTTATGCAATAAAATGTATTGCCATGATTTATTAGGTATTGCCAAATTTCAGAGGGATATAAGGAGAAAAATATACTGACCTGCTTTAAAATCTTCTGATTTTCCTTGTTAGTCCTCTCTATAGATTCTTCAGAGTAACATAACTGTCTTCAAATGACAAGGAGAAATTCAAAATGTGTCTATATTCAAGTAGACAAATATAGCTGTCCTTGTAGTAAGGCTCCCCCTACTTGATTTGTCCTTAAAATTTTATATGGTCTCTGGGAGGGGTGACATACCCACTGAGGAAGGACTAAGGGAGCTTTATTGCTTTACAGGGTCTCACATGTCACAGGACCTTACGGGGTCTGAAACTCCTGGAACAAAGGGCTGGTACTCACCACTTCCCTCTGTTCCAAATAGGCCATCCCGAGTTTCCTAAAGTTGAGGTTTGTGCCACACCTGACATGGGTATGGCTACACAGGCCTGCAATAGAGTATACAGGCTGCCAACTGTCTTTCAATAGAGACCAAAACCAGATGGGTATTTTCCTTGCCCATTTGGGCACCTGCCTTTTTGACAACTGCATTCAAATGTGTAAGGTCAATGCAATATTGTTAACACAATGAAATACAATATTGGCACTGTGGCCACCTTAGGCAGTCAAATTTACCACTACCATATATGACACATGGTAGGGCTATACAAATATCTTAGGGAGGTGACTAAAGTCTATTCTTGACCTTCCCACACAAAGCAAAATTGTCCTTGTTTTTCTGGAGTCATGTCCATGAAGATGCAGGCATCATCTAAGTCTATTATACAGTTTTCTGCAGGCACTGTCAGGGATGTGCATGGGGGCCAGTTCTTCTTTCTAGACACAAACACAGCCTGTCTAATTTTCCTAAAATTTATTCTGGCATGAGAGAAAGTTGTTTTGCTGTTAACTGGCAGCTTAACCACTACAAAACTGGGCTTGGACATCTGCCTAGAAAGCCGTAATTTATGAGTTTAACATGTGACTTTAGGTCATTGCAACCAAGCAGGGTCTCTGTCATTCCTCAGTCAGATTCCTCCTCTCTTGGAGAATCTCGAAGTCCTCAAGGCTTCCCAGTCCAGGGAGAGTGCCTTTTCTTTGCTCTTTGACTTTAAGCTGCCAGTCCAAACAGCCAGAGTTGCAGTTAGAAACAGCTTTGCATATTGCAAAGCGCTTCTGTGGCAGTGGCTTGGATATTAGGCTCCTTATCTTCCTTCCAGTCCCTTTTGTGGCAAAGCAGAGACCAGGCCTCTCCCAAGAGAGTACGCTGGAAGGGGATCTCAACCCCTCCTCTTCAAGCAGCAACAGGTACTGAACCCCTTCAGTACATTTGCAAACAGGGAGCTTTCACTAGCTCTGTCTGCTGCTTTTACAGATCCTGGGCTCGCTGCTCTAGTCCTGGGGCTGCAGGAAGGCCAGTGGCAGTCACTGGCCTCTGGTTTAACAGTTGTAGCCAGCAAGCCAAAGGCCTAAGTCTTGTTTATTGTAAAATGCCATTACTCACTGGGCAGCAGCGAGGCAGCTTTAGTGTCAGGTAAATGTCTGCTGTCCCCACTTTTGTCACTGCTGTGGTTTCTTACAGGGCCACTGTAGGCAGCTCAGGCATCCAGCCCCCTTCTTTCACCTGGCCCTTGGGGGCTGAGTCTGCCTAGCAACCAGTTTTAAATAACCGGGGCAACTAGATTAATTATGTTTGCAGAAAACTTGAGACCTTGAGTCTAGTGAAGTTCTATTAAGACACCTGGACCAGATCCCTACACCAGCAGGGCGGTCTGCAGCCACTAAAAATCAACAAAAATCTATCTCTCCCTGCTTCATGATTAACTGCCAACACCTTCCCTCCCATCTTTTCTGCATTAGCCTTTTACTCTATCCTGATACAAGGTAAATGGTCTGATATCCTGTATACAGTATTTAGGATTTTTACATTTTAGGATACTTTTTTCTCTCTGTAATCATTGTTTTCCCTCGTAGATTTTTCCTCTTTATTCTAAGCCCCTAGAGCCGTGGTTCTCAACCTTCCTAAGGCCATGACCCTTGCATACAGTTCCTCATGTGCTGGTGACCCCCAACCATGAAATTTTGCTACTGTTATGCATCGTGATGTAAATATCTGCATTTTCCGATAGTCTTACGTGACCCCTGTGAAAGGGTCATTTGACCCCCAAAGGGGTCGCAACCCACAGGTTGAGAACCACTGCCCTAGAGTATCTTAAATCTTCCTTGATTTCTCCAACCGTTCTCATTCCCCAGTCCAGTTGCTTGTCTCCCTTTCCGATTGTGAGTCAGAGGAAGACAATTCCTACAGAGGGGATAAATAGAAACAGTGGGAGTTTCAGAGAAAATTACAGACTACTGCTGTAGTAGTCCTCCCTTTCGAAGGCTGAGGTCCAACCTGTGGAGAAAAATGACTCTTAGCCTGGAAAGATAGCGGATAAGGATAAGGGTGTGAAGCGAGATTTCTTGCAAACTGAAAGCCTAAATAGCCTCCTGAAAGAAAAGATCTTTAACCCATTACAGATGCTATTGGAATCAGGATGAGGGAGAAAGGGAAAGAGCCCAGGTTATGTCTTCCATGAGGATCCTAATAACTGAAAACAGCAAGTTAAACAAAACATATAATCACAAAGACAACAGACCACACAAGACACAAAACTAGGGTTATTGGGGTCCATAGATAGTTAATATTAACTTCAGCCTTAGTTCCAGCTCAGGTGGCTCACATTGGACTATGGTGTAACAGGAAGGGACAGGGCTTGTAAATCTCTCTGCCCTTCGGAGCTGTAAGCCTTGCCCCTGGAAGTCTCCAACCACCAAAAGAGATAAGAAAGCCATAAATAAAAGTTCTTTGTTCTTTGAAATGTCAGAAATTTGTATCTTTAAATTAACCCTAGGACTTTATTTTAAAAAAAATTTTCAGCTTTTTTTTTTTTATTGTGTTACATGTATACATATCTCCCCATTGCCCCTCCCTCCCAGGCATACCCCAATCACCCAGTGTCTGTATTCATTGGTTATGCATATATGCATGCATACAAGTCCTTTGGTTGATCTCTTATCTACCCACTTCTCCTTAACCTTCCTCCTGTAATTTGACAGTCTGTTTGATGCTTTACTGCTTCTATGTCTATCCTTTTGTTCATCAGTTTATAATGTTCTTTTTTTTTTTAGTTAAATCTTTATTATTCAGATTATTACATTTGTTTCTCTTTTTTCCCTGCCATAGCACCCCTCCACCCAGCTCCCACCCCTCCCTCTGCCCTCACCTCTCTCCCATTGACCTCATCCATAGGTATATGATTTTTGTCCAGTCTCTCCCTGTATACCTTTCCCCCTACCCCCTGAAAATGATCAGTCCACTCCCTTTCTGTGCTCCTGATTCTAGTATATTCACCAGTTTATTCTGTTGATCAAATTTTTAATTCACTTAATTTTTAGATTCCCTTGTTAATAGATATGTATTTGTTGTTCATGATTTTTATCTTTACCTTTTACTTCTTCGTCTTCCTAAAGAGTACCTTTCAGCATTTCATATAATACTGGTTTGGAGTTGATGAACTCCTTTAGTTTTTTCTTATCTGTGAAGCTCTTTATCTGCCATTCAATTCTATATGATAGCTTTGCTGGAGAGATTATTCTTGGTTGTAGGTTCTTGCTATTCATCACATTGAACATTTCTTGCCACTCCCGTGTGGCCTGCATCATTTCTGTTGAGAAATCAGCTGACACCTATGGGTGCTCCCTTGTAGGTAATTAACTGTTTTTCTCTTGCTGCTTTTAATATTCTCTCTTTGTCTTTTGCTCTTTAATTATGATGTGTCTTGGTGTGGTCCTGTTTGGATTCCTTTTATATGGGGTTCTGTGTGTTTCCTGTATTTCTTTTACCAGATGTGGGGAGTTTTCAGTCATTATTTCTTTAAATAGGTTTTCAGTATCTTGCTCTCTCTCTTCTTCAGGCACCCCCACAATTCTGATGTTGGTACGCTTGAGGCTGTCCCAGAGGCTCCTTACATTATTTTCACATTTTTGGGTTCTTTTCTCTTCTTGCTTTTCCAGTTGAGTGTTTTCTGCTTCTTTATATTTCAAATTTTTTACTTGATTCTTGCCTTCCTCTAGTCTGCTGTTAGGACTCTGTATAATACTTTTTATTTCAGTCAGTGTATGTTTAATTTCTAGTTGGTCCTTTTTCATCTCTAGTTGGACCTTTTCCATCTCTAGTTGGCTCTTTTGCATCTCTAGTTAGTCCTTTTTCATCTCCTCTTGGCTCTCACTAACTTTATCCAACTTTTCTAGCATATTCTTGAAAAACCTTATAAGCGTGGTTTTGAACTCTATATCCAGTCATTTGTTTTCCTCCATTTCTTTTGTTTATGATCCCTTCCCTTGTGTCGGCATTTTCACTATGCAGGGAGAACTTCTGTGTTGGATTCAGCCTTATGATACCAGATTTGCAAATCCGCAAAAGCCTCTCTGTTGATCTTGGGATGGGTGGAGTCTCAGGGCTTAAGGGACCACCTTGCCTTGCAGTCGACCCCGCCCTCCACAGCCCCTGAGTCTCATGTGACTGGGTAATCGCTGGAGCGGTCCTTGTGCACGCACACCCGCAGTGCCTCTAGACCACTGTCCCTCTGGCTCCCCTGTGCTCCAGGACTACACAAGTGTTGGTCCCCAGGGTTTCACCCAAAACAGGGGCTTAGTGGAGTCAGAAGTGGCACAGTTGGGATGGTCTGTCTACCACCTGCTTGTGAAAGCCAGAGGCACAATCAGCAATCTGTCCTCTGCATAGTGCTGTGTGTGCCATCAGACCTCTGATCTTTTGCGACTCCCCTAAATTTGCATGCACCTCTCCCTTTTCACAGTCCAAACTCCCCCCATATGAGTTTTGGCTGGATCTGGTATTTAGTGTCATAAGATAAGGGGTTCAATGCCTTTGAGAGTCTCCGTTTCCCTCCTGCCAGAGAAAACCAGCCAGGTATTCTGGCACCTGCTCTCTTCATGTGCGCGCACGTCTCAGTACCTCAGCTTTTTTCAGCTCCTCTGGGTCTCTGTGAGCCCCTCTCTTTCCCTCTAGTTGTAGAATTTCCACTCAGCCAGCTTTCCTGTGGTTCTGGATGATGTCCATTCTGTCTTTTAGTTGTAGTTTTGAAATTGTTGTGTGAGGCAGCAGTGTAGGTTTTTACCTATGCCACCATCTTGGATTCTCCCCCCCCCCCAAATTTTTTTAAACATATTTTATTGACTTTTTACAGAGAGGAAGGAAGAGGGATAGAGAGTTAGAAACTTTGAGAAGAGAGATAAATCAATCAGCCACTTCCTGCACGCCCTCTACTGGGAATGTGCCCACAACCCAGGTATATGCCCTGGGATCTTTCAGTCCACAAGCTGACACTCTATCCACTGAGCCAAACAGATTTTGGCAACCCTAGGACTTAAAAATTTCAATTTAATATAGCAAATTCAAAAATCAGAGCAAACTGAAACCCTTACTTATACAAAATTAGAGAAATGTTTATTAGCTAAATGAGCTAATTCCCTCTCTGACAAAGAGCAAAAGACTCAGAAAAAGAAATTTTAGCAGCTGCTAAAGACTTTTGCATTCAATTACAGCAGGTCCGCTCTATCTTTAAACAAATTAAATAATAGAAAGAGATAACAAATACTCTCCTGTGTACAGCCAGAAGGCACAAAATAACTTTTGCTTCTCACAGACCAGTTAATGAGCAGATAATCATGCCAAGACAGACAAACATCCTACTCACACTCTTTCAATAGACTAGCCCAGACTGGAGCTGAGCATTTAAACGAAACAATGCCCAACTCCCTAGACAGGCTTGGGGCACTCCCGGAACCCATGCCCCAGAACAGAATTCTTGACCAATATCTTGGTGAGAACCTACCGGAGGAGTTAAGATTCCATCTAGTCCCCCTTCTCAGTAGCAAATTGGCTAGTCTCACACAAACAGCAGAGTGAATTCATAATTTCTTAATCGAATCTGTATTCATTCATCTCTAGAGTCCCACATTTATACACTAGCTAATCTGAATTTTTGACTTCTACCAGATGTTTACCCAGATTTTAAACAGTCCACCTGACACTTGATTCCTGATTAATTTGTCTATGCTTCCAGGAGGTGATCAAGCTCCTCCTTCTACTCACTTGGAGTGGGCTAAACTGAAGGGGCCCCTACCTTACCAATTCTGTTGACAGGCCTAGAAAAGTCTGTCCACTTTCTCCAGATGCTGGCTGGGTTCTGGGCTGATGTCTGGGAGTGCCTGGAGTCCCCAGGTTCAATTCTGCTAAATTAGCAGAGCAGCACCTCCCAGAGGCCTATCCAGTTCCTCTAGGCCCAGCCCACTCACCAGAGGCTAAAAACACAAGCATGGGTTGGTTTTCCTGGTCAAGGACCAATAATGTTACAGAGAACTGAATAATCAAACAATGCTCAGAGAGTGAAAGCAGTCTTGACAGGGAAGTTCATAGCCCTAGAAGCCTACTGCAAAAAAACAGGAAACAACAGTAATAAATTACCTAACCCTACAACTCAAAGAGCTAGAAAGAGAGCAACAAGAAAAGCCCAGTGTAAACAGAAGGAAGGAAATAGTAAAGATCAGAGCAGAGATAAACAACATGGAGACCAAAGAAACAATTCAAAAGATGCGTGGTTCCAGAGGAAAATGTCTCTCAAATTATGGGCCTTGACATGGAGGAATTTCTCCTTTTTCTATGTTTTTACCTTCTTTGTTTCCCAAATATGGCATGTTTCCTGCCCCTTTTGCAAGTTCTTAAAGAGCCCCTATGTGCTGAGGCTTTGAGACCTCAACCAAAGGCCTGGCCTGGTGCCAGCACTGATAATTTGTCCAGGGAAGGTTTAATGGCCTCTCTCGAGTGAGAGTAGTCTCATTTTTCTTATTATTTAAGCAAGCAAACATTTACAGAAACCAAATAGTAGGGTTAAAATTTCAAACATGAGTTTTTATATAAGATGGATGCTTCACATTAAATACTTGACCTCTATAAGCTCTTCCTCTGAGTACTAAACCATAGTGACATATGGATCTCCTGAAACTAGTATCACTTCAGAGCCAATGTCCAATAACCCTGAAAAAAAATCCAAATATTTCCTTTTTCCCAAACCATAGTAAAGCTAGAAGATATAAGCCTCTTTCAAGAAAACTGGAAGAAAGATAAACAGTACAAATGTTTGGCAACGTAGCTGGATTCTTTCTTAAGGGAAGCTGACCTCCCATTAATTCAAAGAGTTCCTACTGTATAAACAGGTTCATGTCTGGGCATTGATTGAGAGGGAATGGCTTCCTGTTTTGGTGATTTAAATTAGACTTCTATGAATTTAACCTAGAACGCCTATGTTATATTCCATAAATAAAGAACTTCATTGATCCCCTTAAAAAAAAAAAAGAAAACTTTCACATGTATTTTTGTGACAAGCTCTACTTGTGCAGTCCAATAAAGTCACCTCTCCTTCAGCCATTATTTGTCATTTAGATTTTTAAAAAATTTATTTTTATTATTGAAAGTATTACAGATGTCCTCTTTGTTTATTTGTTTGTTTCTCCATTGACATTTTCACCCCACCCCTGCCCATCCCTGGCCTTTACCACTCTATTGTCTGTGACCATGGGCTATGCATATCTATATTAATAAAAGGGTAATATGCTAATTAGACTGGACATCTTCAGGACAACCTTTCGTGATTTTCCAGACTAAGCCACAGTGGCAGAGCCAAGGCAGAGGCAGTTAGGGGGATCAGGCCAGCAAGGGAGAGCAGTTAGGGCCATCAGGCAAGCAGGCATAAGTGGTTAGGGCCAATCAGGCAGCCAGACAAAGGTGGTTAGGGGTGATCAGGCTGGTGAGCAAAATGGTTAGGGGTGATCAGGCAGGCAGGCAGGTGAGGGGTTAGGAGCCAGCAGTTCCAGATTGCAAGAGGATGTCCAATTGCTGGTTTAGGTCTGATCCTGTGGCCTAAAGCAGCAGTCGGACATCTCCTAATAGGTCCCAGATTGGAGAGGGTGCAGGCCAGACTGAGGAACACCCTCCCATGCATGAATTTCATGCACTGGGCCTCTAGTATGCATATAAATTCCCCAGATAATCTCTCCAGTCCCCAACCCCTACCTTTTTTCTGAAATGTGTCAGTCTGTTCCATGCTTCTATGTCTCTGCACCTATTTTGTTCATCTGTTTATTTTGCTCATTAGACTCCACATACAACTAAGATAATGTGATACTTATCTTTCTTTGACTGGCTTATTTCACTTAGCATAATGCTCTCCAGGTCCATCCATGCAGTTGCAAATGGTAAGAATTCCATTTTTTTGTACAACTCATAGTATTCCATTGCGTAAATGTATCTCAGCTTTTTTATCCACTTATCTGCTGATGGGCACTTGGACTGTTTCCAAATATTAACTATTGTAAATTTCACTGTTATGAACATTAAGGTGCATATTAGGAGTAAGAAGATATCATTCTACTCAAATGCAGGGGATACATATTAGGTTTAGTTGTTATTATGGTAATTGTAGACTCCTGGACTCTATTATTTAGAGACCATTTATTCCTATTGATGTTAACTTTCTGTTCATGCTTCTAAGATCTACCCCACCAGTGAGTAGATCTGAGTTCTTGCTAGGATGCTGAGTCCCTTTTTCTAAGAAAGTACCCCCAAATCAATAAATTCTTGTGTATTCAGTCTTATATTCTGGTCCCCTTTGATAAAGAACCTTCAAAATCTAATGCCAGGAGTGTTCTGTGATCACTTCTTGGTCAATGCAAACTGGTTCTTGAAACATTTTAGGTGTATAGTCTCTTCCCCTCACATTAGGTTTAACACATCTCTAGCCAGGTTATGTTGAGATTTATTGCTAGTTATTAGCCTGGCAGTCAGGAGAGGATGTGAGAGCAGTTCCTGAATGAGGAGCATCTGTTACCTTGTGGGAAAGAAGTTTCTGTGGGAAAATATTCCAGCACAGTGGAAGTGCTAGCTGTTACTGGAGGAAAGTGAGATACCTCTCGTGCCATGCCAGCACGGCCAAGGGTGAACTAGAGTGGGGGTGATGAAAGGATTGAGAAAAGATAGATAAGAAAAGGAAAACTGGGACTCGGTGGGACACTGCTTCCCTGATGGGGATCCAGCAGCGCCACAGACTACAAGGCATGTCCTTATTTTATAGCCGATGACACAAGGCAAAGTAAGGGCGTGGTCAAGATGTTTACCACATTCTGTGCGTTTCGATCCTACTCAATTACATGCACCTGATCAAACTTTATTTCCTTGCAGCCTGTATCACTGAGGCACGTAGGGCCACGTATTCGGACTATAGGTTCAAGATTACAACTACAGCTATAATTGTGCTGGGACTTGCAGGTGGCCACGAGAGGACTGTGCCCTCTCATCAGTCCAGACTTGAACCTGTCAAAACACTGTAGCTGCACCCCACAACCTCTGCAAGCCCAGAGAGTCCCAAGAAGTTGCTGTGTCAACATCATTGAGACACCTATTTAGGTATATATCTGACCCATGTTACACTATCCTAGCCTCTCCTGACCAGGGACCTGAACTTTGCATGGAGCAGACCTGACTTGGTGAACATTTAAACATCTCAGAAGTTCTAGAACTCAACAGTTAGTCCTTTGGGCAGCTGCTCAAATGTATCTTTTCTTCCCCTGCAGGAGACACTCTCTGGTTTTTATATTTAACCACAAAACTGACTGACAAAATCCCTCAGTCATTATCCTTCTGCAGGGAATCAATACAACTTAATAATAACCATCCAGCTTTTATGTCTTTGTAGGAATTATCACCAAACATTTTTCAAGTTTTGAGTCACTGCACTTGCCACGGTATTTTCCTCCACTGTGACATTTTCCCAGGTCAGCACTGGTTATTAAAGATTTAGCAATTGGAGGACCAGCTTGTACCAGGGACTATCCCTGCTCCACAGACCAGTCAGAACAGAATCCACTTTACCTGCCAGGCAGTATGTCAGTCAGTCCTACCATCTGTTACTGCATGATTGCCATTAAGTTAGTTTGGGTCCCCCAAGAAGCAGATGACAAGACAGACTTAGAGAGGGGATTAATTTATTAGGAGAGATGCCTGTAAGATCATGTCAGGAGGGAGTCAGAGAAACCTAGGAGAGCTCTGAAATGGCAATGAAAGCCAGCCCCCTAAGAGGGTCAGAGGAGGAAAGGCAAGATGGAAGGATTATTGACTGCAGTGCTGTCTGAGGAGGGTTAGGCAAGGCTGTTGTGGTTCAGCTTCCCAGAAATAATGATGTCAAATTTCTCATGAGACTCATTTCTGATAGAATGCTGAGGCTTGTCTATGTGTATCAGTCAAGTGTCAGACAAAAACGGGAATTATTCTGTGTATTCTGATTATGAAAAAATGTTAATACAGGAAATGAGAGCCTTATGTAACCATTGCTGGCTGTCAAATGAAGGCAGGGCCAGCTTTTAGAGGCTACCTCAATCCTTGGCTTGTGGCCCCTTCATCTTCAGAGCCAGTTTCTTAAGTCCAGTGGATCAAGTTTCTATCACACTTGCCTCTCTCCTCTGTCTTAACTTTCTGATACAGGCAGGAAAGGTTCTCCACCTTAAAGGACTCATGGGATTAGATTGAACCCACCAGGATCAGCAAGTCTATGATCTCAAGGTCCAATTACTTCAATTACATCTGCAAAGTCCATTTTGCCATGTAGTATAACAAACATATTCACAATTCGTGGAGATTAGTGCATGGCCATCTTTGGTGAATGAGTATTCTGCTGACCATGCTATAGAAATGGTTTTTGAAAAAGAAAAATGAAGGACATAGTTAAACATTAAATTAAATTTAATTATTAGATAATTAATAGTAACTGTGAATAACTTTTATTAATGTAAAGTCAATGAAGTTACTCTTAATGATAAGAAAGTCAACATTCTAAAAAGAATTGTGTCTTAGAGCTCTGTGATTTGTGACAATATAATGTAAACTAATTATGTGGGTTTGTTTTTTCTCCAAAAATGATTCTCAGAGGAGTCTCAGAAACTTTTTTCTACTTTTTTTTTATTAGAAAACATGAATTCCAAGTAAAAATTAAAAGTACTTATTCAATATATAATGCTTAATTACATTGGTATAACATTTTGTGTTTCATAAATCAATTTATATAAGGTAGACCATATTGCTGGTTTGGAACTAATTAAAATAAAATATGAGAGTGACAATATTCCTAAAACAATAATTATTAAAACTTTCATTCAAAGGTTTGATATCTTCAGAGAGAATTTAAACCTGATTCTTTTTAATTTTACTTTAAAATCTTCCCTTGAGATTTTGTGTACTGCTTCTTGATTTGAGTATGTTCCTAAAGGGTCTTTCATTGGCATTCTTTAAGGGTAATATAAAGCTACTAGAAGTCCAGTGCACAAAATTTGTGCACAGAGGGCGGGGTTCCTCAGCCCAACCTGGACTCTTAATGATAAGAAAGTCAATATTCTAAAAAGAATTTGGGATTCCTCTCACAATCCAGAACCACTGGCTCCTAACCACTCATCTGCCTGCCTGTCTAATGCCCCTAACTGTTCTCCCCTGCTAGCCTGACCCCCCTAACTGTTCTGCCCTCATGGCCAGATCTCCCTAACTGCCTATCTTCTCTCCCCTCCTGGCCTGATCCCCCTAACTGCCTAACTGCCACCTTCTCCCTTTTGCCTTCTCGTGCACATGCACATTGCCGGCCTTCTCACCTTCTCCCATGCTACTGCCTTCTCTCATGGCTCCAGCCTTCTCACCTTTTCCCTTCTCCCAGGGTGCTGGCCTTCTCCCTTCTCCTGTAGCACCTGCCTTCTCACCTTCTCCCTGCTGCCTTCTCCCACAGCGCCAGCCTTCTCACCTTCTCCTGTGGCACTGTCTTCTCGCTTGTGCCTTCTCCCACAGCACTGGCCTTCTCACTTTCTCCCTGCTGCCTTCTCCCATGGCACCAGCCTTCTCACCTTCTCCCTGCTCCCTTCTCCCATGGCACCAGCCTTCTCACCTCTTCCTTCTTGCAGGGTGCTGGCTTCCTCCCTTTTGTCTTCTCCTTTGGTCTGCTGATCAGTCAGTCATTACTTTGATGGCATCCTGACTAATTTGCATATTACCCTATTATAAGTTTAGAGATATGGTACACAGTAGAAGATGTGAACTTAGATGCAAAACTGTCTAGATCTGAGAACCTGAAGTAGAAGCCTGGTGTTGGAATAAAGTCCACATTCTCTAATAAGATGTTTAGGTATTTATTTATTTTTTCCATGCCATGGCATTGCCTCAGTTTTATTACCTTTTTTTTTCTTTATTAATTAAGGTTTTGCATATGTGTCCTTACCCCCCCACCCCCTTTTATCCCTCACCCATTCATGCCTTCACCCCCTGGTGTCTGTGTCCATTGGTTATGCTTATATGTATGCATAAAAACCCTTTGGTTGATCTCTCCTCTTTAGGTTTATTTTTTATAAGACTTCATCAATCCCCTTCACTTATCAAATGGTTTAACTATTCTGGTCTATTTCTCAAGCATAAACTTCACATTTCTATATCTTTGGTCATTTTATTCCTTTGTTGGAGTGTTTTGCCCTGTCCTTTTATATATTTGGCAAATTGTTGTTCATTTTTAAGACATAGTCAAATATTGTTTGTGTGCAGTAGTAGAGACCCCTCTAAGCTAGATTTTATGAAATCTTTAAATTTAATGGGAGGACACACTAGTTATCAAACAGAACCTAAGAACAAGAGGGCATGCAGGCCACAGGAGAACTGAAGTCAGAAATTGAAAATTAACTGGAATCAAATCTCTTCTCTCCTTGTGATACTAAATGTCATCTCCTCTCTTTCCTTCAATGTCTGCTTTATACTTGTCTGTCTCAGAGATTGAGTGTGTGTGTGTGTATATATATAATATATAAATAATGTACATAGTAGAAAATAGCTAACACAGACTGCATAACCTTTCAGTTTAATTGATAACATAATGGGCTAGAATTTTTATTTCCAAATTACAAATTTCTTGGGAAAGCAGATCAATTACTTTAGCTTGGGCCAGGCTTCTATTCCTATAAGACCAATATTGGTTAGTAGAGGCAGAGGTCTGACTCAAACATGTCTTCAGGGACCCACCCTCTGATGAGAAGGAGAGGATTCAGGGATAGAAATGGGTGTAGGGAAAGAAGCTTGCATTAGTCTCTTAAAGCATATTCAGAATCCTGCCAGGTAGAACTAATGAGTTCCTTTTGTGATCCTGTGAAGTGTGTCAGATAATTCTATTCTTAATTATATAGCACATACATAAACATCTCCATTAGAATGTGAGCTCCTCAAAGATTGGTGGGCTGTCTAATTTATTGTTGTATTTCCAGCATTTGATAGTAGTATAGCCCTCAAAGAGCTTGATCCAGGATGAAAAGACCAAGAACAATACCAATTTCAATACAAGGAAATATTTGATAAGGGAAATAAGCCTTATAGGAGTTCAATGAACTAGAGATTCTTTTGGTATGAATGATTGAGAAGTCTTCTTGGAGACAGCATTTGACTTGTAACTTGGAAGATATATAGATTGTGCCAGGTAAATAGTTGAGAGGAAGGCACTTCCAGCCCTGAGGCAAATACAAGTGAAATTGTGAAAGTAGGAAAATACAAAGAGGTATGCATAGAAGTGTAAAGTGGGATTCAGTAAAAGTCTGTGGTTATTTAGAATCTGTAGAAGGGATGAATGAATGATGCGGTGAAAAATATAATTAATGTAAATTGTTTTCAATTTCTTTTTTATTTTATTTTTCCCATCACCCTCTTTTCCCTCTATGCCCTTTTCTACCTCCATGCAATCATCACAATGTGTCCATGTCCATAAGATCTCTCTCTCTTTTTTCTTTTTTGCTCAATCCCTCCACCCCTTAGCTCTTTCCCTCACCACCAATCAGAGCTGTATGTCTGCTTTTTATGAGTCTGTCCATATTTTGTTTGGTAGTTCAGTGTTCATTAAATTCCACATATTAGTGAAATCATATTTCTTTCTCTAATAGGCCTATTTCATTTACCATAATGTTCTCCAGGTCCATCCATGCTGTCATATGGGGTAAATATTACAAGTTTGCCTTGAAATGACATTTTGTTGGTTTTTTTTTACAATGTATTTTACCAGAATACATTCAAGTAAAAAGATATGTCAAAATGGTTGTTTCTGGAATAGGAGATAACGATGCAGTATGAGGATAAAAGGAAATATTAAATATGTAGTTAGGGAGCTGAAAGTCATATTACATTTCCCTCTTTGCCTAGAACACAGTATATTTTATAACAGCCTCTTTATAGAATAAATTCATTAATAAATAACATTCAATGAATTGTCAGATCAAAGATATGTATTTTAGTTTCATCTGTGTGGAAACAAAGACTACTCATATGAGAATAAACAAAGTATATTTATTTTGAGCTCACCCTAGCAAAAAAGTTAGACACCATTACATATGCATAGCAGAGACTCAAAGGCAGTCAAGGCAAGCTTTACAGTAGAAAAAGGGGAGGTTTCAGTGTGTCCTGACGAGAAGTGTTGGTTATGAGATGCTCTGGTTATCAGTATTATATTAACAAAAGATAGGGCATCCTATGAGATTAGTTTGTGGAACACATTTGACCTTTTCTGGTTGATCCTAAATTGGAAGTGAGGGCAAAAATTGGGGAATCTGCTATTTATTCATCAAGTCCTGGATCTTTGTATAGCTTGTTACAGGAATTACTGTTAGATTTCCTAGACTATTTGCTGGAGACAGTGGTCAGATTTGCCACAGTCTGACTTGCAGGTAGTGAGTGAACTTCCTGGGCTACAGACTGTTGGTCAGAGTTGTATTTTTTTTTTAATGTGGTCTAGCCATTGTTCATTTGTATGTCCAGTCTCTCATTTGCAAGAATAACACTATATGCTTCTCTACCCAGTCTCATTTGCAAAGATAATACCAAATGCAAAAGGTTTTTTTTTTATCCTTACCCGAATATATATATATATTTTTAATTTATTTTTAGAGAGAGAAAAAGGGACAGAGTGAGAAACATCTATGTCAGAGAGAAGCATCTATTAATTGCCTCCTGCATTCTGATCTGGGATAGAACCCACAATTTAGATATGTGCCCTCACTGGGACTCGAACCTGCAACCTTTGGTATATGGACAAGGCTCCAACCAACTGAACTACCAGGGTGGGATCTTTTCGTCTATATAGGTATATTATCAAAGACTACAACAGTTCTTAGTTATTATAAATATGTTGAACAAATTCAATATACATGTAGTTGTAGATAAAAAAACAAAAAACAAAAATACTTACTAACCATAAATTTTCCTAGACCGAGGAACATATGGGCATAACAGTATCATGCTGGTGATGACAATACTTTTTTAATTGGCTCTTGAAATGTTTTTTATTTTATTGTTCTCCTGGTGTTTTAATGTTAGGTAAGTTACCTTTTGGATAGAGCGTTGACCTGCAGACTGAAGGGTCCCAGGTTTGATTCTGGTCAAGGGCACATGTTTTAATGTTAGGTCAGTTACCTTGTGGATAGATCGTTGACCTGCAGACTGAAGGGTCCCAGGTTGCAGGCTTGATCTCCCGTGAGGAGCATGCAGGAGTCAGTCAGTCAATAATTCTCTCTCAGTTGATGCTTCTATCTCTCTCTCCCACTTCCTTCGTCTCTGAGATCAATAAAAATATATATTTAAAATTTTTACCTAAAAGCTCCTGTTAGTAGTGCCATTTTTAGCTGCTCCTTTATCTTCCCTCCCAAACACAAGCCCACTTTTTTTTTTTTTAATGGGTCAAGTATTCCTTGCCTAGTTCTTTTCTCTGTTATCTAGGAAACTCTTTGTTTCCTACTTTTAAAAGATTTATAGAAAGCCTTTCTCTTTATTTAGTTGGCCATACCCAGGCAAGTATGTATTCCATTTTGTCCTGAAGCTGGAACCTGTTCTATATATTAATAAAATGCTCACGACCAAGTCAGTGTGAATGAAATGGAATTCCTCAGCCTTTGTCACT
Source organism: Lasiurus borealis (assembly GCA_004026805.1). NCBI lineage: Eukaryota > Metazoa > Chordata > Mammalia > Chiroptera > Vespertilionidae > Lasiurus > Lasiurus borealis. The sequence goes on along the minus strand of PVJN01031037.1, from coordinate 7,131 downwards.
GGATAATCACCCAGTAAGTGTGCTCACCTGCGTTGTGCAATATTTGATGCCTTTGACAACTCTTCCTTTCTTGAAGCACTTTGATTTTCAGAATAACACATCCTTTTTTAAAATAATCTCTGTTGTTGAAAGTATTACAGATGTCCCCTTTTCTCCTCAATCCCCCTTGACCCCTTTCTCCCCACTACTGCACCCTTCCCAGGCCTTCACTACATTATTGTCTGTGTCCACAGTTATGCATACATGTTCTTTGGTTAATCTCTTCCTATTTCCTCACTCCTTCCCCTTGGAGATCTGTTCCATGTATCCATGGACCTATTTTGGTCATCAGTTTTTGCTCATTAAATTTCACACATGATATTTGGCTTTCTCTGATTGGCTTATTTCACTTCACTTAATATAGTAATCTCCAGTTCCATCCATGTTGTTGAAAAGGGTAAGAAATAATCCTTTTTTTATACCTGCATAGTATTTCGTGTATAAATGCATCACAGTTGTGGGTTTTTTTTGTGTGTTTTTTTAATCCACTCATCTATAGATGGGCACTTGGGCTGTTTCCAGATCTTAGCTATTGTAAATAATGGTATATGAGATAGGGGTGCATGTATTCTTTCAGATTGGTGTTTCAGGCTTCTTGGGACATATTCCTAAAAGTGGGATCACTGGGTCAAATGGCAGTTTTATACTTAATTTTTTGAGGAAACTCCATACTGTTTTCCATAATGGCTGCACCAGTCTGTATTCCTACCAGCAGAGTATGAGGGTTCCCTTTTCTCCACATTCTCGCCAGCACTTGTCATTTCTTGATTGTGGCCATTCTGGCAGGTATAAGGTGGTACTTCATTGTTGTTTTAATTTGCATATCTTTGATGATTAGTGATCTTGAGCATTTTTTTAATATGTCTCTTGGCCATTTTATATCCTCTTTGGAGAAATGTCTATTTAGGTCCTCTGCCCACTTTTTGATTGGGTTGTTTGTCTTCCTTTTGTTGAGTTGTATGGTACTTTATATATTTTGGAAATTAACCCTTTATCAGATGTACCATTGATAAATAAGAATAAGACATCTTTTTTGCTTCCTCTGAGGTAACTGTTTAATTTTATCATCATGAACAGATTGTCCATTCTTTGTTCTTTTCTTTGACATCTGTGGTTTCTAAGATTCTATCCTCAGAGGTCTTTTCTTCTTTAAATTGAGGCCTGGTGAAAAAAAATTCATGTACAGGGGTATGGGGTGTGTCCCTCAACCTAGCCTGCACCCTCTCTAATCTGGGACCCATGGCTCCTAACCATACACCTGCTGCCTGCCTGATTATCCCTAACCGTTCCCCTGTCAACCTGATCACCACCTAACAGCTCCCCTGCTGGCCTGAAAGGTGCCTAATCATTCCCCTGTCAGCCTGATAACCCACAACTGCCCTCCCCTGCTGCAACCCTCCTCCACCGGGACCTGCCTCCTCCTTTTGAGGTGGCAGAAATGCCAGGACCAGCCTCCTCTGCACTTCACAGAGCCACGGGACCCCTAGGCCTCACTGCATGGAGTGGCCATCAGGCCCCACTATCCCTGTACATGCAGGCATCTTGTGGCAGTCATCTTGTAGCAGCCATCTTGTTACGACAAGGATGTGACACCACCTAGGCTTTTATTATATAGGATAGATACCCCCTAATTGATCAATTCACTCCTATGGCTTCAATGACTATTTACCAATCCTACATATACTGATATACCTCTTATAGATCATTCACCTGCATTTCCAGTGCCTTATTGGATATACTTTTTTAAGGTTGGAGTGATATAATAATTCCCTCCTTTTTTAAAAAAAATTGTTTGTTTGTTTGTTTTGGTTTTCACCTAAGGGGGAGAAAAAAGTTTAAGGACCTGTGTGGAAAGGAAAATAAAACACTGACCTTACATTAGAGATTTCTGATAATTTCTAACTGGAGAATGTGGAAAAGCTTCTGTCCCTTTTTTTACTCTTCTGCCAACCTTACTCCCTACACACACACACACACACACACACACACACACACACACGCATGCACACACACACACTCTTTCTGTCTTCAGGCTAGACTGGAAAATTATGACCTAATATCCAATGATGCAAAAATTCAGATAGCAAACAGATGAATCTTCACTAAATTCTGATATTTTTATCCTAGTCTGTTAATTTAAACTTGCAGAAATCAAACTCTCTCTAACTTGATAAACAGATAACTTGTTTTTTTATACACAAGGAGGGAGGTTTGAGGAAGGTGTAGTAAGTGGGCAGAATAATATTCCTCTGATACTTATCTATCTCTCAGAACCTAAAAGTCAGATAGAGAAAGCCAAATACCGTACAGTTTCACTTACATATGGAATCTAAAATACAAAATAAATATACAAACAAAACAGAAATAAATTCATAGTTACATAAAGAAAACTAATATTTGTCAGATGGGGGCGGGTGTTAAGGGGCCGGGTAAAAAAGGTGAAGAAATTAAAAAGTACAACTGGTAGTTACAAAATAGTCACTGGGATGTGAAGTACAGCGTAGGGAATATAGTTAGTAATATTGTAATAACTGTGTATGGTGTCAGGGGATACTAGACTTATCGGGGGAGTCACTTAGTAAATTATATAAATGCCTAACTACTATGCCTATGCTGAAACTAATATTGAATGTCAACTGTAATTGAAAAATAAATTTAAAGCCATAAAAGAAAGCATTAGGTTTCACCAGCAGTCTCCAATTGGATGTTCCAAAGGAACAACAAATTCAACAGAATCACAGTCTCTCATTTACTGTCTCACTTCAGCCTGCCTTTCCTCTTGGTCTCACTAACTCAGGGAATACATCACTTTCCTGTAACTGAGAACAAAGAAAAGAGAGAAAAATATGCAACTTCTGTCTTTCCTACACATTTTCCATGAAGCATTAAAGTATTAAAAATAGAAAGGAAAAATATATATTCTTCTTGGCAGCAATATCCCTTTTATAACTAACTGATCCTCTGTATTTCATAATGCTAGTTGAACTTTGTGATATCTGATACATGTGCCTCTAAATCCTACAGTCTTATTCCTGGCTGTCTATTTTTTAGAATTCAATTTTTCCATCTGACCTGTTCATATCAGTTTACAATATACAAGAATGCTCAAAAGTATGTGTAGAAAGCATACATTTATTTAAACCTTGTGAAATAGATGGATGATATATAGATTATTATAAGAAAGAGGCTATTTTAAAGCATCAGTCCTACATTAAATGCCAGGTACTTATTGCAGACTGAGCATGAAAATGGTCACTCTGAAAGTTAAAATGACCTCTTTACACATATAAAGAATCATGTTCTCTAGAAATTACAATTCTTAGAATTGCAAATAACATAGCAATATTCACAGAAATGCACTAGATTTTATCACTTATTTTACTTTTTATCTTAGAAAAAAATGCATTTTAAAATTTACCCATTAAGCCCAGCTAGCATGGTTCAGTGGTTGAGCACCAACCTATGAACCAGGAGGTCATGGTTCAATTCCCCATCAGGGTACATGCCTAGGTGGAAGGCTCAGTCCCTGGGGGGCAGGGAGGGGGGGTGCAGGCAGCAGCAGATCAATGATTCTCTCACATCATTGATGTTTGTCTCTCTCTCTCTCTCTCTCTCTGTTCCTTCTCCTCTGAGATCAAGCCTATATAATAAAAGCTTAATATGCTAAGTTTCCAGGCAACCAGTCTGCTATTCAACCAAAGTGTAATATGCTAATCATATGCTAAGGCTGCTCCACCATTAACTATGACATACACTGATCACCATGGGGCAGATTCTCCAACCAGTAGGTTAGCTTGCTATTGGATTCCTGCTGATTAGGACTGAGGAGATAGGCTGGACATGTCTTGGAGCCTCTGATAGTTCCTCCCAGGCCCTGATCATGCACCAGTGGGTTTCCTCAGTCTGCCTGTGACCTCTCTCAATCCAGGACCCCTTGGGGGATGTCAGAGAGCCAGTTTTGGCCCGATCCTGCAGGCCAGGCTGAGGGACCCCACTGGTGCACAAATTTGTGCACTGGGCCTCTAGTAAAAATATATTTTTAAAAATTACCCATTGAAAATATATCTTCTTAATATTTGTTTCAGTTCATAGAAAAATGACGTAGAGTTTTCCTAAAAATAGATTTCTTAACACTTCTCAAAAATCATGAATTAAGAATCATAATATATGTAGTAAATTGGACCTCTTTAAAATAGTACTACTAAAAACTCTTGATTATAAAACAGTTTATTTAAATGTCAATATGTACAATTTTGTTTGTTAAAGAAAAAGGCTTTTTTCATTCCTTTATTTTGAATGTAAGAACTAAAGTCTTTGTGGTGGTAGTAGTTAATATACTATATATTTATTACCTGCCAGATACTGCACTATGTATTTCATCCATAAATTAATTTCACCCTCATAAATTCATTTCACCCTGTGGAGTGATAAGTTCTACAGGTGTACAGTCTTATCCTAAAATTCTTGGGGCCAGATGTGTTTTGAAAATTGGAGATTTTCGAGGTTCACAAAGATAATACAGTGCACACACTATAGATTAGGTAATACCTACAGAGAGGGCTAAGGCAGTGTTCCAAATCAAATACATCAACATTTCCCCAGAGAAATTTACAAATGCTCACATTACATTGGAAAATAAGCTCAGATCTGTTCTTGTTACCAAATAAATATGTTCAAAACTTAAAGTTTTCAGTTTTGAAAAATTTAGTGTTTTATAATTGTGCATATGGAATTGGTGGCCCATATTTTGTGGCCATTCTGCATTTTACAGATGAAGAAACTGAGGTATAGTGCTATTAAGAGGCTTATCCAAAATCATGTTGAAAAGCTAGAAATTAAAGCCAGGCAGTCTGGCTCCAGAATCTTTCAACTTCTATGATGTACCACCATCCTTGAGGCTGGGCAATAAAGAGAAGATGAGTTCCGGTCCTCAGCAGTACAACAGTTTTTATTGCATTCCTGAAGATGTAATTCACCACCTCACAGGAACCCATTTGTTCTTTTTAATGTTGAGAGATTTAATTTCTTTCTAACCTCCATTTACCATTTGAATTTTGCCTTTAGAAGCAACAGATAATAAATCCACTTCTAAATGACAATATTTCAAATATCTAAGGATGGTCCTTACCATTTTCCTTTTGCTTATTTAAACACTCCCAATTCCTTCATATGTTACATTCTTTCTTTTTCCATAGCAAGTCTAAATGTCTTTCTGATAAATACCATGTTTTTATTAATGTCCCTTTAAAAACTATATTGACAGAAGAAAAGTCAGTAAGCTGATTTGGCTCTTGGTGTAGAGTAAGTGGGATACATATTCCTGTAATAAGAACTCCATTCTTATATTGGAAATAAACTAATGTTCTGACTTTTTTTACTATCTATATTTTGCTAATAACGTATTATTACCTCTGTGATTAACTTATTCCCAGATATTTTATCATATGAGTTACAAGCAATTTTCACCATCATTTACTTAAGAATTTTTACTGAGTTCATTTCACTAAATACATTAAAAAAAAACACACAAAATCTAGTATTGCAGATGTATTATAGTCATATTTAACAGTTCATTGTGCCAGGATAATTTAGAATTTAGAATCTGTTATGTATTAGGTATCCTTTTGGCTTTATGGAATTTTAGTCTCTGCTTAATGTCTTCTTATCAAAGATTCCATCTTTGATCACACTTTTAATATTATATTATCTTTCTTTTTTCAACAATACTTTTTAATATATGTATTATATTACAGATGTTCTCAATTTCCCTCTCTTTGCCCACATCTACCTAGTTCCCCTCCTTCCCTCTGGTCATTATCACACTGTTGTCTGTGTCTATGTATTATATTTCTTTTTTCAACAATACTTTTTAATACATATATTAAAAAGTATTGTTGAAAAAAGAAAGATAATATAATATACATATATACATATTATTGATTTTTTTTACAAAGAGGAAGGGAGAGGGATAGAGAGAGAAACATTGATCAGCTGCCTCCTGCACACTCCCTACTGGGGATGTGCCTGCAACCAAGGTACATTCCCTTGACCAGAATCAAGCCTGGGACCCTTCAGTCTGCAGGCTGATACTCTATCCACTGAGCTAAACCAGTTTCGGCTCATCATAGATTTCTATTCAGAAATAAACCATAACCTTGCCTCTCAAAAATTTGGATTTAAGTTTAAAAGTGTGAGGCTTAAAAAAAACAACTGCTAAATGTCAAGTCACATTTGGTGCCATGGTGAGTAGGACTGATTAAATGCATTTTCTCTCTCAAATGTTCTTAGAACTGTTTGGTGATTTTATCCCCTTGACTTGAAGCTTTCAAGGTCTATGTGCCTTTTTCCTTTCCTAATTTTTCCATATTATATTGGTAAGATTGAACATTTATTTTAAAAAATCAGTACACTTAGGAATACATATATTTTCATTTATCACAATTTATTTTCAGAGATGATAACAAAGGTTAATTGACTTGCCTATTACAAGAAAGCTTGTTTTCATGTGCATTTTCTCTAAAGCAAAAACCTGAATGGTGAAATCAGAGGATCTTTCATGAAGACAAAGGACTGGCCATTAACACCATCAACTCTACATAGAAGTGATGTAAATTCATGGGTTCATTAAGATTCTTGAGGTTGAACAAGTTTTCTCCCCATAAAAATTGTATTAATTCTGCCTGTCAGTCTCTGAGTCACCTATCAATAATTTAATTTTTTACCATTAAGAAATTTTTTTGCCTTAGGAGGTAACACTGTGACACGAGAGGCAGCCTCTTAGAACTTTTATAACTTGGCAAATAAGCTATCTCGGTTTATCTAAGAATAGCATTTTAGATTAAAGAAAAGCATCTCATCCAAGACAGGTAGTTTCTTTTTAATCTTTGATTTTAGTATTGTTGATACTATTACAGATGTTCTCAATTTCCCTCTCTTTGCCCACATCTACCTAGTTCCCCTCCTTCCCTCTGGTCATTATCACACTGTTGTCTGTGTCTATGTATTACATCTATGCTTTTTGGCTTAGTCCTTTCACCTCTTTTTATCCCATCCTCGACCCCCTTTCCTCTGGCATCTGAGAACAAGTCCTTC